>JAXGGA010017993.1:0-23035 GCA_038373865.1 Uloborus plumipes | reverse complement strand
CTCATACTGTTGGTTAATTCTTTTTTAAATGGAAATGCCCAATTTCTCTGAGACAACTCAACTCATTTAGACGCGGTCCCAAATGAACTGAAGTGAGTTGCTTTCTTTTGGAATTTTCTCTTTCCGAGGAATTCTGTGATTTTTAAATCCAGTTTTCTGCTTATTGTTAAAAAATGAGTTTTCTGCGAAGTAATGTGAATTAAAATGTCTGTTTCATGGGTTATGTTGCGTATAATTGATTTTTTAGTGCTTTCACATTCAAATTCGGGAAGTTTTGGTCATTTGTTTGATGATGAAAACGAATTTTGTTTTCCGTTCGAAGTTTTCTCCTTAAAAACAAAGGATTTCAGCAGATACCTTTAATTGAATAGCTGCTGTTCCAGGCCGTTATTTTACTACCCGTTACGTAATTTAGAAATTACGTAACGGGTTAACGTTACGTACTTTAGAAATGCAAAAGTTTTTTTTTTTTTTTTTTTTTGAGCGCTTTTAGCATTATCCAATACGTATTAACCCATTTATGACCAAGTTTTTTTAAACATTTTTTTTTTCAATTTTTATCTGCTTAAAACTCAAACTTCGAAAGGTTTATATGCATTTTAGGCTTAAAATAGTTCACCGTTGCCACATTTTTTAGGTTATTTAACGTCCTGTTTATGGGATATTTCGCAGATCTGTGAGCAAAATACGACCTTACTTGACTTTACTTTTGCAAAGTAACATTACAGAAGGCATCTGTGATCAATGTTAAGCAAACCATTTTAAAATAGTTTAATTTTATGAAAAATAAGTTCGCAAAAAAAATTTACTTTCTGTGGCTACCCATGCTGGATCGTTGCTTGACTGATTTGTCTGAAAATAGCTGCCAATAAATAAACTCTGATGTCCAAGTAGTGGCTCTAACTGGTTTTCTCAAGAAGAAGGACTATTTAACCTATGAAAAACAACTTTAGTAAAATGATGTACCCATTACAGGTTTTTGTATGCAGTAACTAACAAGCGTCCTGTTTTTAGACTACTGGGCATAAATGGGTTAATTAGTGTTACTATGCAAGATTTATAACGTAGTAACATTTTATAGTTTGGTGATTAGAATACTACTCAAAAGAAACATTTTTCAAAATTTTCTCAGAGACTATGGAAAAACAACGGAATACTGTGCTAAGCAATAGAACAAAATCAGTACTGCAATAGTAATTTGAAACATGTTGCAACAGTTATTAGCAACAACATAAATTCAAACATTTTTTTTTTTTTGAAAAAAAGAAAACCTTATAGCATGTGCAAATTTTTGAAAATCAAAGGGTAAGCCGAATAATGAAATAAAGTGAAATAAAATTAAGTGCAAGATTAAATATATATCTCAGATTTGAACGAGAAAGAAATCGTTTTTGTCCTGACAATCCTGGAATATTCATGGTTTTTGCATTATAATTTAAAAGTACCCGGATTTAAGTATCTATAATAGTGTTAAGGAAATGTCAGCTGAGAGGACTATTTTCTATATTTCATTCAGTTTTATTCCACCCTTGTATTTCTAGTCTTTATTTCAGGCAGTACCCTTTCATGTTACATGCTACACTTACGTTGAAGAAAGTTACATTCACATTTATTGTTTATAATTTTTTTCATCTTGCTTTCGTGCTTAAAAGCTTGTAAAGTATGGCCTATTATTGATTACTGATAGCTAATCGACGCATCTCTTACTGGGCAATAGTTCATTGTTAAATTTTGAAAATTGTGCTTGAAAGAAGCCCCTCGTGAATGATTTTCAAAGAATATGGATGAGCGAAGGTATCATAAGGAATCTTTAAATAAACAACATTTTTCAAGCACCGTATATTCTGTACCTCAGAACCAGACTAACGTAATCCATTTTCGTCATTTTTCGGTAGAGGGGAAAAACGATTGTCGAATACACCGTTTTTCCCCTTTACTGAAAAATGACGAAAATGGACTTACGTTAGTCTGGTTCTGAGGTACAGTATTATCCTTTCAATATTTAATGATTGAACGTTAATAAAGTGCCACATTGAAATAACTTTGTCAATATTTTTCAAAGAAAATGGATAAGTAGTGTGTCATAACCACATTTTAAATAAGCAATTTTATAGATGAAATTTAATAACTTTTTAAGGACAAATTTTAAGCATTTTTTTTAATGGTTCTGTTAGTCAATAGGAAAAACCTTTAAACCCCTAAAGCGAGAAACTAATTGTTTTAAATGTTCTTTTAAAAAAATCTATTATTTAAACCTACTTTTAAAGGCCAATTTTTTTTTTCTCCGTTACTATTTTTTTCTTCTGTAACACATTTAAGCAATAATGCTGCTGAAACTGGATTATTCGAAGAGAAAAATGGTTAATGTATGAAAATATGATTTGTGTTCATCATAAAATTGAAGACATGAGGACAGTCTCAAATTCTAAGTAACTCGTGCAAATGATTTTACTGGATTGTATAACTTAACATACCTCATAGATGGAAAAAGATAACATGGAATTTGTAAAAGATACAAGAATATAAAATAACCTAAAAATGCTTAATAAATTAATTGTAAGATAATATGAGGTAGATTGAGAAAAGACGCCTTAGCCGTAATCTTCTACTTCCCTAACTAGCATCAGTTTAAAAGCTCCAATTTTTCAATTTTACCAGATGTATTGCACATGACTGTAAAAAATGACTGTTGTTTTTAAAGTATAATACAGCTAATTTTATTATAATGAACTGTAAAAATTGCTAATTATACAGTAATAGACAGTAAAATTTCTACTTTTACAGTACTAAACTGTGTAATTGCTAATTTTACAGTTTATTTGAAACCTCGGCTACCAGTATTATACTGTAAAAACAACAGTTCATTTTTTGCAGTGTATGGTACTGTGTTTGTGTATAAGGAGTGTCTTATATGCCGGCTATAAGGAACCAGTACAGGGGTGCCCAAAGTGCCCCCCCCCCCAAGCTCAGTGGCGCAAATTCCCCCCCCCAAAAAAAAAAATTTCACAACCCTCTTATGCTTTTTATCTTTTTTTACCCCTCTTTTTTATTTTATTTATTTTTTTAAGTATTATTTATTTATTTTTTTAGTGTTATTTATTTTTTTAATGTTATTTATTTTTTTAAATATTATTTATTTATTTTTTTAAATTGTAACTATTATTTTTTTTATATATTATTAATTTTTTAAAAGTTCGAATTGTGCGTGGAATAGAATCGCTTTTTTTTTCTTCCAGACATTCCAAACACACCCACACGCATACAAATAAAAAAATAAATAAATTATAATAAAGAAATAAAAGAAATAATTTTAATTTAAAAATAAATTAATGATTAATTTTTATTTAAAAAAAATCTATCTATATATATATATTTCTAATTTAAATTAAAAATATAAATTAATAACTTAAGTTAAAAAATAAATTAGTAATTTAAATTAAAAAATAAATTAGCAATTTTAAATTAAAAAAATAAATCTATATATATAAAAGAAAGTCGTGTTAGTTACACTATTTATAACTCAAGAACGGCTGTACCGATATGGCTAAAAATTGGTGGGTAGGTAGCTTAGAGCCAGGATACGGACATAGGCTATAATTTATGTGTGTCAGTTACATAAATAGAAAAACTGTCTTATTGATTAAGCCTTTTTACTAAGCCTTTTTTGACACCTCCATGGCTGAGCGACATAAAGCACACGTTCTGGCAGCTTCCGGTGCGCAGCAAACATTTTGTAAGTTAGCGGTGCGTTGAGTGTTAGTTCACTTTTTTGTGAAGTAAATTAACAAACGCGTTATTTCCTTTAAAATTATATGTGATAAGCTGTCAGAAACGATTGTCACTTAAGAGTTTTTACGCCTCTGAGGCTGAGAGGTAGAAAGCGCTTGATGGGATAGCTTCTGCACTGCAGTTAAAGAGGTTGTTCTTCTCACTACTATTCTATCTTCTTCTATATATATAAAAGAAAGTCGTGTTAGTTACAATATTTATAACTCAAGAACGGCTGTACCGATATGGCTAAAAATTGGTGGGTAGGTAGCTTAGAGCCAGGAGACGGACATAGGCTATAATTTATGTGTGTCAGTTACATAAGTACTGTCTTATTGACTAAGCCTTTTTACTAAGTCTTTTTTGACACCTCCATGGCTGAGCGACATAAAGCACACGTTCTGGCAGCTTCCGGTGCGCAGTAAACAGGTTGTAAGTTAGCGGTGCATTGAGTGTTATTTGATTTTTTTGTGAAATCTATATATATATATATATATATATATATATATATATATATTTATTTATTTATTTATTTATATATACAGGGTGTCCACTCCAATCGTGGACCAATAGCTAATTTCTAAACCGTTAGAGATAAGCGTATAGTTTATTTAGGAAAAAATCTCCAAATTATGAAAGGAATTTTGGGTCTATTCAATGTTTTTCAAAAAATCAAATTTTGAAAGAGTTCCGAAATTTAAATTTTTATACAGCCCCCCAGTCCTATCAATCATATTTAGTAAAACATTCTTGACACTGTAACGTTTAAAACTAAAAAAAAATCACTCTTCTACCACAAAAATTGACCGAGTTATGACGTTTTGAAAAATCAAGATTTTGAAGGATTTCGCATACGGTCCCTTAAGCGATCTCTCGATGACGTCATGAAATAATGCAAAATCTTGATTTTTCAAAACGTCATAACTCGGTCAATTTTTGTGGTAGAAGAGCGATTTTTTTTTAGTTTTAAACGTTACAGTGTCAAGAATGTTTTACTAAATATGATTGATAAGACTGGGGGGCTGTATAAAAATTTAAATTTCGTAACTCTTTCAAAATTTGATTTTTTGAAAAACATTGAATAGACCCAAAATTCCTTTCATAATTTTGAGATTTTTTCCTAAATAAACTATATGCTTATCTCTAACGGTTTAGAAATTAGCTATTGGTCCACGATTGGAGTGGACACCCTGTATATAAAGTCGTGTTAGTTACACTATTTACAACTCAAGAACGGCTGCACCGATATGGCTAAAAATTGGTGGGTAGGTAGCTTAGAGGAGGTCTCAGTGGCCGAGCGGTCTAAGGCGTGTTGCCGATAACTCTGAGACGGTGGGTTCGACTCCCACCCTCGCTCCGGATGTACTTTCCTTCCTTTGTGATGTAACTCTTCCATACATTGTCTGTACAAGATATATGTAATAAAAACCATGTATAATGGAGGCAAGGCACTTGATTGTAGCCCTCATCAAAAGCCTGGGCATCTAGCCCGAAACGAAACGAAACGAGGTAGCTTAGAGCCAGGAGACGGACATAGGCTATAATTTATGTGTGTCAGTTACATAAATAGAAAAAAATGTCTTATTGACTAAGCCTTTTTACTAAGCCTTTTTTAACACCTCATGGCTGAGCGACATAAAGCACACGTTCTGGCAGCTTCCGGAGCGCTGTATATAGGTTGTAGGTTAGCAGTGCGTTGAGTGTTATTTGACTTTTTTGTGAAGTAAATTATAAACAAACGTGTTACTTCCCTTGAAATTTATATGTGATAAGCTCTCAGAAACGATAGTCAAGAGTTTTCACGCCTCTGCGGCTGATAGGGGGAAAGCGCTTGATGGGATAGCTCCTGGACTGCAGTTAAAGAGGTTGTTCTTCTTACTACTATTAATACAAAAGTTTGTTTGGATGGATTTATAGATTGGGCAGTCGGTTGATAAACAGCCCGAAAAAATTATCTTTTTAACTACTTGTTTTTTGAGCCTCTGTCGCCGAGCGATATAAAGCACATGTTCTGACAGCTTCTGGAGCGAAGTAAAATAGGTTGTAAATACAGAAACAATAATGAATGATTAATGTAGGTACTTATTTTTTTTTTTTTATATTTTCTAATGAAAAAAAACTTAATAAATTCAAAAATTTGCTTTTTATTGCCTTTAAGGCGGAACAGAGTTCGCCGGGTCAGCTAGTTAATAAATAATTTAAATAAATCAATAAATTAGTGTTAAAAAATACCCCCCCCCCCCCAAATTTTTGATGGCGCAACTTGCGCTATAATCCCCCGATGTGGGCACCCCTGAACTAGTATATATTTTGGTTTCTTATAATCAGAAAATTTTAAAACTTAAATGCCGAATTTTAAAATCCCTGAAATAATGTGAAAGTATTTGGAAATTAAAATGTCAGCGTCGTGAACATGTATTGATCAAATGAGGATCAAATGCTCAAGACATTCCCTTGCTTCGTGTTAAAAAAGTTCTTCACAAATCTAGTATTTTCTCATTCAGCTTTTAGATAAGAAGGAACATAAATATCGAGACAAAATACAAGGTTTTTAACCCATTAACGCCTAGCGTCCCTTTTTCGGGACGGTCCAAAAAGGTTTCTGAATTTCCCCAAAATGAACATTTCAACCAAATAATAGTGTTCAATTCGAACCTTGGTATTGTTTCAAATCATTATGAACAGATTGCAGCATATAACCATTGTAAAGTGTGTTCTGTAGCAGTTTTAATATGATCTTTATCAAAAATGACATCGTTCACAATCTCAAGAAAAAAAGCTAAGTTTTCAAAGTTATTCCCAGCTTCCCAGTTTATGTTAATTGCTGATTTTATTTCTTCTTATAAAATGTCTTTTTAAATATTATATCGTAGGCAGAAAAAAATTTTAGTAAAAAAAGTATGTACCCTCTGGGGTCTATCGTAACTTTTAAGGGACGATTTTTCTTTCCTCAATAAAAAAATTATTTTTTACATAATATTTTTTTTATTATTTTTCCTGTCCATTAAACACTGTTTGTAACCAGTATACAAAATATCTTTGGTAGAAAAACTGTCAGGCATCAATGGGTTAATTCTGCTGCCCCAAGCATGCCTTATACTAAAAATTGCTTCCAAGTTCGCTTTTTTTAGTCGAGTTGAGCTGAATTTATTTCTTTAATTATGTCTTCCGATTTGACTAACGAACATCATCCCCATCATTCCACCACCGGCGTCGTTCATCAATAGAAATCATTTTCCCGTCATATGCGGAATTTAAGAGCAAATAAAATACGCGCTCGCATCCGGAGATAAATAAATAAGGAGAAGTCGAAGAGCAAAAAGAGGCGAGCCATCTATAAATTGAAGGTTCATTTGGGAGTCTGGACTGGCGTCAAAAATTGGCGCCAGCCGACCCATCACAAAAAGGGGCTAACGACTTCGGTCTGCATTGTGCGCAGGGTTGCCGAGTTTTAGGGGGAAGCCAGAGTGGCCGGGATGTTTTCATTAAAATATGCCAAATCGAGCTCATAAATATGCCAAATAAAGCCAAATTATCCGGAATTTACACCTTTAAAGTAGGACATAAAGAACACATTTCATTTCATTCTTTTGCTGGCTATCTTGCATTTTTGCTTTCGTTTTTGTTATTTTTCTTTTGCTATTTTTCTAGGAATTTTGTTTAGGTTGTATTAAATTCGTATTTTCTTTGTAAAAATGTTTTTGACAACCTATTTTTCTTATCCATGTCCTTTTTTCTTCTTTTTTGATCGCTTGTAGATGATTCGGAAAATTCAAGTTATACAGCTAACTTAGAGATGTGGAACATCGCAGCTATATCTAATGTCAATTAATTTGCACGAAAATAAAGCTTTTGGACGTTTTCGTTTTTTTTATTAATTTTAAACACCTTTCTATAATTAGACTTGAAGTCAAAAAATAATAGATCAAGAGCTACATTAACAAATAAATAAACAAAATAGTAAAACTCGAATTCTTTTAAAACAAATCAACTTTACTGAACTCCAAACTGTTGCCCAAATTATACATAAATGTTGCTAGAAGTTATAACTTTCACACCTGTACCTTTCATCCCCAATCGTTCTATTTTCGAAATTTTAATTCTTCCTTATTACCGTACAAAAAGAACAATTAAACGCAATATTAAAATGTCGCATTTTTATATGCACAATGGTGAATAATTCAAATATATTTTTAAAGTAATTGTCAGAAAATAATTGAAGGGCTTGGGAGAAGAGGGGGTCATGCGACAAAACAGAAATTGCGAGTAATTAAAGTTCAAAGTTTTATTGTTGCAATTGTTGTTTTTTTGTTTTGTCGTTAGTGTTCGTATGAAATTGGTCTAACGATGATCTAGTGGTTGAAGTATCAAGTTTTATTTGCTTACCTGTAAACATTGATTACCATTGTCCAGAGTGTTCAATTTAAAAAATGTAACATAGCCCCTTCATCCTCCAAGCCCTTTAACTGCAATAATAAATGTGCTCAATTGTTATATTAGGCAGGGTTACGACAACGTATTGCTGGCTAGTCTTTAAAAATCTAGGTAACATTACCATTCCAAAAATCTTCCGAAAATTTCATTTAAAAATGCAAATTATTCCAAATAAAATAAAGTTTTCGACTTGCATAAAATTTTTAAAATGTAGCATAGCCCCTTCATCCTCCAAGCCCTTTAACTGCAATAATAAATGTGCTCAATTGTTATATTAGGCAGGGTTACGACAACGTATTGCTGGCTAGTCTTTAAAAATCTAGGTAGCATTGCCATTCCAAAAATCTTCCGAAATTTTCATTTAAAAATGCAAATTCTTCCAAATAAAATCAAGTTTTCGACTTGCATAAAAAGCTTCATTAAAATGAAATATAAACCCTTCAACTAAAGTCAAAAAAGTTCATTGTGACTTCACAACAAGTGGCTGCAAATGCTTTACATTGTTTTTTTTTTTTTTTTTTTCCAAATATATGTATTGCTTCATTTATTTTTATTTCATGCTCTAAATTACTTCTCCACTCAAGAACACATTACTGACATTAATACCGTATTCAAAATCCTTACTGCTAAATAAGGACTATCTTCATCCGTAGGTATAATCGTAAAATAGACCTCCTTACTTATTTACAAAGACACTTAGGCCTTCAGCCTAAATCACCTGGAACTAAGAGCTGATTTAGATGTTTCTCGTCTAACAAAAACGTCTCTTGTGCTCTCTGAGGCCGCTTATAATCTCTTTCGTAGAATAAATCACTCTAAACTAATTAAGACCCTCTGTTTATTTTCTTCATTAGTATCCAGGCTCGGACAACGGAGCTAATTGCTGCTCGGGCCTTCATTAAGAAGTATGGCTTCTTCCAGATGCCTGCTTAGATAGTGTGACTGATATACGGGCCTTTTTGCAAACGCATTACCGGCTTCTTGCGAAAAAACTAGTTATAACGGCAATTCATTGTTATTTAACTACAGTAAAAGCTAAGAGAATAGACTGTTTCGGAAAAAGAGCTGAGGGCCTCTTAACGAATTGGGTTTGGGTTAAAGCTGTAAAAGTTTTTCATGTAATGCATATACTGTAAAAAATGAATGTTGTTTTTACAGTGTCATACAGCTACTTTTATTGCAATAAACAGTAAAGATTACTAATTTTACAGTTTATTACCGTGCATTTTACAGTTTTAAACTGGAATCTCTGCTGCCAGTATTATACTGTTGTTTTTACAGTATAATACAGCTAACCCTAGCAGCATAATCTCATCGGCCGATGATCGGCTATTCATCTAAATCTGATGAAATTCTCTTCGGCCGATGATCGGATTCGATGAGTTCTCATCGGGAATTGCTCCAATATGTCTCATCGGCCAGACAGAATCCGAGCAGCAAAATCCGATGAGTTTTGCTCGAAATACGATGAGATTTGGAGCAATTGACGAGCAGTGCAGTCCCGTGCCGATGAATTTAGGATCAATTTTGGATGTTCGGCTTATTTTTATCGGGAAAGAGGATCGGAAGGATATCGCTTTCCGATGAAAAGTAGCTCATCGAAAACCGTGCTCGGATACTGATCGGAACGATGTCATCGTGCGTTACGGGATCAGTTTACGAGGAGTTCGATGATCGCCCGAGCAAAATCCGATGAGTTGATGCTACTTGGGAAGTTTTACGACAATAAACTGTAAAATTGCTGACTTTACAGTTTATTACTCTGCATTTTACACTTTTAAATTGGAACCTCGGCTGCCAGTATTATACTGTAAAAACAACAGTTCATTTTTTGCAGTATATATGTGTATGTATGTTTGTAGCATTCTGGGCAAAGCGAAAAAGGCAATTCTGCACTATAGCATATTTTCCCCCGTAGAATTATAATGCGTTTGAAAAAAGATTTGCTCCGTTTTTGTAGTTTGAAACATAACAATCTAATGTAGATATTACCTTGCAGACTTATTAAATACGTAATAAGTATTTTTTAATTTTCTGTCAATCCAGAATAGACATGACGATTAGAACAAAGTAAAAATCCATCTCCCACACGAAAAAAAAAATGACATTACTACTTTTTTTAAAAAATCTCTTCGAAGTACCTCCTTATCCCGGGGCCTAAACGAACTTGACCCAAATTTTACAGCTGTAGGTGTAAAAATTGGTCTTTAAATATGTTGTTGGATTGAGCTCCGTCTACGGTTTTTGCTGAATTCCAGACTTATGTATCTTACTGTAATAAGTTGGAAAAATTAGTTGAAAACATACTTTGTTTTGTGCTGAAAAGAATACTCTTTAGAATGACATAAAATGCCATGAGGTTCGAGAACTCTTTCACTCCTGCATACACAATTTAAGAGAAATTTTAGCTTTAACAATTTATAACTGGGAGGGAGGGGGGGGAGAAAGAAAAGAAAAAAAAAATTCTCCGAGGTACGAACCCTCTTTGTTCGAAGTAGTTTGATACGTTATATCAAGGCTTTTGGTATTTCGGAGTCCTCTGAATGTTTGACGCTCTAAGACACTTTCATTTTCTTGACAAGCATGTGTCAGCATCAATCTTATACTCTACAAATGGTGTAAAATATTTAGTTTTGAAAAGTTATTGTAAAAATCATTTCTATCAAGCTCGCTTATTGTTAAGTTTTGTGCCTTAAGGTCAGACTAATATAAGACACGTTATCTCTACTGTGCAAGAGAGTATGAAAACGTTTGCCTGGTGCGAACGAATGTTGAGACCTACGCTATTTTACCGCTGGTATATAATTATAAAGGATTTTGATATTAGAATTACGTTCTTATGCCTCAGTTCAAATTATTATTCTGCATGGAATCCAGTAATAACCTGAAAATAGCAATTTTTGCACTTACGTTAGATTGGCTCTGAGGTACAGAGTTTTTCTAAAAGTTTTTAAAACTTTTTTTTTTAATTAAGCATTTTATAGCCCAGTTTTCTGACAGCTTTACTAAAATTTGTTTTGTAAAACGTTTGCCGTCTGTAAATCTTGAGAAACTCTGTGTAGAAAAGCTGTCTTTTTACTTAAATGTTCTAAAAACTGTGAAACACCAATATATCAAGTTTTTTTTCCCGTATATGAGGAGTTTTATGTTTTTCCCCACAACATTTCTTCATTCTTGAAACACAAATGTCGCCTCAGTATCACAATTGAACCATTCATGGAATTTGAACGAAAAAAATCTGTAAAAGTCAAAACTCTTTGGTTTTTGTTTCCATACTAATCACAGAGAACATACGGCTTTCTAAATTCCGATTCCCGTAATTTGAAATCACTTTATTATTCCCTCAATTAGAGTAAAAAACCTAAAAGATATCATGGATTGCTTTTAAGTAAATTTATGGCTTTAGAATTAAAATGGAAGACTGCAAAACTGGTTTCGAAGTGCCATTTTTTATACTTAAGTGATACATCGGTTTCAATTTAACTATATTTCACGCAAGAAATCCAGAATTCCTCCACGTGCCATCCTTCCATCTCCTCATTTCTCTGACTCTCACAAGTTTAAAAGTATGAAGTAATTTTAAAAATTGCTTTATTTCTAGTGTTCTCGCATTTTTTTCTGATACAACTTTTTTTCTTATTTTCTTATGAAAAAAAAGCGATCCAACTTCGAAAGCGGTTTTTGTGTCTTTGCTAATCCCCTAAAATTTTCTCAAAAGAGAGCCCCGACGCTCTCTCCAAAGCTTCTTAAGCGTGCTGCCATTTTTCCCCTTCCAAAAATGTGCTGAAGTAGAAATAATCCCTTAAGTGGGGAAAAAGTGTAAGGTGCTTTCATTTATTTTTTCCCTCTTTTTGAAATGTCGGTGTCAGCGATAAACGGTGCATATTTTATTGAGGAGTTACGGGCTAAAATATATTTGAATTCGCTTAAGTGGTCGTAAGACTTTTAACTCGGAGGAAGAAATGAGACATTTTATAAATTACTCGGCTTCTAACTATTGCGTTTTGGCAGTTACTTGAAGCCAAGGAAGAAAGTTCAAACTTTATAGAAATTATTTTTCTTTTGCTTTTGGACAGCTGTTAATAAAAAATAATGCGTTAAAACATTCATGGCGTTTTATTTCAAATCTTCGCATTGAAACATTTTTAAAAATGCTATAATAGACACTATGTTTCTCTAAACAAGGTCGCTGTTGTCTTGTGCAAGTTAGGATGGCGATTTGGGGTGCTCCGCTTCACTTTTCCAACTGTACCGTAATTTGGTGTGAAGTCGATCAGTACACACATGCCATAGGGACCCGTTTACAGGGTCTGCAATCATTTCCAGCGAGGCAGCATATTCACCCAGAGAAAGATCGAGGACAGAATAGAGAAAATGCATCCATGCGCAAACCGGGATTCGAGCCCGGGACCGCTCCATCCCAGTCAGACTTTTCTGACTACTAGACAAGGTGGTCGACTTCCAAAAAAAAAGAAGTAATTGCATTTGGATCTGGACAGCTTCACGAACCTTGAGCATATCATCACTTTAAACTCATAGTAAAATATAAATTTGACTTTAGATATAATATATAACTTTATCTGCCACTCCGTAGCTTAACCCATTTATGCCCAAGTTCTTTTAAACAATTTTTTTCAGTTTTTATCTGCTTAAAACTCTTACTTAGAATGGTGTACATACATTTTTGGCTCAAAATAGTTCGCCGTTGCCATATTTATTAAGTTATTTATAGTCCTGTTAATGGGATATTTTGCAGATATGTAAGCAAAATACGACCTTACTTGACTTTACTTTTGCAAAGTAACATTACAGAAGCCATCTGTGATCAATTTTAAGCAAATCATTTTAAAATAGTTTAATTTTATGAAAAATGGGTTCGCAAAAAAAACCTTACTTTCTTTGACTACCCATGCTGGATCGTTGCTTGACTGATTTTTCTGAAATTAGCTGTCAATAAATAAAATATGATGTCCAAATAGCGGCTCTTACTGGTTTTCTCAAGAAGGACTATTTAACTTGTGAAAAACAGCTTTAGTAAAAGGATATACCCATTACAGGTTTTTGCATGCAGTAACTAACAAGTGTCCCGTTTTTAGGCTACTGGGCATAAATGGGTTAAGCCAGTGGCGCCATGTAGCTCTCGAATCTTGAAGTAAACCGACAAACACCTGGAGTAGAGGATGGCAACGCTATTTGAATCCCACAGTAGTCTCCGAAAAAAATTTGTTTGCTCCCTGTGCTGAGCCAAGCACATGCACTTTTTGGACATTTGCCCGTCTACTATTTGCATCACAGTTGCCTATGGAACCGGTTTCTCTCTTAGTGTCTAGTTATTTTCACAGCTGTGGTTTCAACCCACATTACATCATAACTTTGAAGGATTGTATGCTAAAATTTAATAATAGACATCAAATGTGAGGTGGTCTCGAAGACCTCTAAGCTTACGTGCAATCAATCGCTCTGGAAGGAGGAGACTTGATCATCGGTTGCTCTGTTTCTGATTTGGATGAAAAATATTGAAATATTGCCGCTCAGACATGACCGGATGACTCAGTTGGCAGAACGCAAGTTTTCTACTGTCCGTCCGTGAAATCCGCGCCTAGTACTTGAGACCAATTCCACTTAAAAAAGGGGGTGCTGGGTTGTGAGTGGGAACGTTCCGAAGTTTTTAGTTCAGAACTTGCATTTGTTTTCCTTTTGACACATTCAACTAAACTATGTAATTTAAATTATCATCGTTATACGCTGTTAGTTATATGCTCAAAATGCTTATCATTATTCCCCTTATTGTTATCTTACCTATCACCCCTATTTTGGTAAGATCGGAGAAGACTTGACGCATGCGTAAATACGAGGAAGATCGTACCTAAGAAAATCAAACAGTACATGATTCTTATTTCTAACGATTCTTTCCTGAGCTAAGTGATACTTCCTCCTTTGTGGTACTCGCAAACGGAAGCCGTATAAGTCGACCTTAAAATAGCTACTTTTACTTGTTTTCCAGACAAGTTTCAGAAAAATAAATATCACTGTATAGCGATAATTTATCATCACTGCTTAACGCCATTGTAAGGCTTTTCTTTAAATGTACAATATAGCATCATTTTAAAGAGGAACTATATCATCCCCTAAACATTTCACAGTAGCTTTCAACATTCTAATCTCAGTAACATTTAACCCATTAAGGATCGAGTTTTTTTTAACAATTTTTTTCAATTTTTATCTTCGTAAAACGTTTACTTGGAATGGTTTACATTCATTTTAGGCGTAAAATAGATCGCCGTTGCCATATTTATTAAGTTATTTAACGTCCTGTTTATGGGACACTAGGCAGATATGTGCGCAAAATGCGACCTTACTTGACATTACTTTTGCAAAGTAACATCCCAGAAGGCATCTCTGATCAGTTTTAAGAATATTATTTTAAAATAGTTTAGTTTTATGAAAAATAAGTTCGCAAAAAATACTTACTTTCTGTGGCTACCCATGCTGGATCGTTGCTGGACTGATTTGTCTGAAAATAGCTGTCAATAAATAAACTCTGATGTCCAAATGGTGGCTCTTACCGGTTTTCTCAAGAAGAAGGACTATTTAACTTGAGAAAAACAGCTTTAGTAAAAGGATATACCCATTACAGGTTTTTGTATGCAGTAACTAACAAGCGTCTCGTTTTTAGGCTACTGTGCATAAATGGGTTAATGCATTACATTTCATACCTTCATCTTGTTACAGCAATTACATTTTGCCAATATTATCTCCCTAACATTCTGCCTTCCAAAAACCTTAACTTAGTAAGGACATAAATCAAAAGTTATAATCATCGTAAACAGCTTAAAGATATTGCAAGTTTTAAAACAATAAAAATGTTAATAATTTCCTATTTCCATAAGAAAATGTGATTGTAGAAAAGTGGAAGACGTGAGAAGGAAAGGAAAAATCAGATATTCCAAAAAAGAAGAAAAATCATTTCCTTTGGAGCCCCACCTTTTCCTTCGATTCCAGTCTTTTTCTGATATTTCAGTCAAAAGGCGTCTTTGGGCCATCTATCATGGCTGCTGAAATGGCAAAATCACGATTCTTTTTATCGAATGCGTTTTAATGTTATTTGCTATTGAAAGTTTCGATTTTATCCATAAAAGTAGTAAAAAGTTTCTACGCTTATTCGAAAACCTATAAAAGTCCTCCTTCATTTCTGATAAATTCCTAATAATGCAATTTTAAAACCACGATTTTATTTTTGTTAGAAATATTGAAAAAGTAACCCTTTTACTCATCTCGTTATCTAACTAATTACTTAATTGTATTTGATTCAACATAATGAGTTATTTCATTGGCAGAGCTTGTGCACTGATAAAAAAGGAGATAAGTTTTTGTCTCACTTTCCCAAGATTACTTTTGGTATTTTAGTACATGTTAGTTTTTCTGTTTTCTATGATATGTGATTGGAAAGACCAAAAACTAATAAATATCGACATTCGCTGGTGATTATCAACATTTACCTAGCAAATACATCAACGAAAGACCAAACATGTCTAGAGAATTACCGTTGAATGTTGACTATCTCCAGCTGTAGCATTATATACACAATCGTAATGCAGTTTAACGTGTCAATTTTTCTTTAATGAAACCAAACAAATTACACGACTAGTTAATAAATAATCCTACTCTGGTTATCATTGAGTTTTTTCCCTTTTTTTTGTGTTTTTTTCTGCTTTATATTGTAAATTTAATTTTCATATGCGTGTAAAGAAATTTACATTTTTTTGCTTTTGCTATGTTTTTACACCCTACCGGTTTTTAAGGTATTAATACATTATCTACTAAACAGGTTGTTCTTGCAGTTAAAGCACTTCTTTTTAAAGTCAAACCTACTGATATTTTTTAATTAAAGCATTCAATCCTGATCTCAATCACAGAAGAATGCGAATCATAAGAATTCACAGCTATAAATAACATATCAGAGAACAAAAGTTTTGTTGTTGCTTTGATAAGAGCTAATAAATCAGTTTATGAAATATTATGCTTACGATGAAGCATATTATTTTGATTGCGGGGTAAAATAACGATACTCCTGACCAATATAGGAAGAAGAGTATTTTTTTTTTCTGATTTGATTACATATTTTCATAGTCTATGCTGATAGTGTATCCGTATTTCATCATAAACATGCTATTCATGCGGAGAAATCGTTAAATCAGATATAGTCCAAAGAAAAGCCAAATGCTAATATGCGCTTGAAACTTTTATTCTGGCTTTAACTATGCCAAACTATTTCACAATTAATCAATAAAAATTATATAAGTAAGCGGTTTTCCTGACTTCCTTTACAATTAGTTATATAGAAATTACTTGACAGTTAACTTGAATGCTGAACTATAGCAGTTTGGTAGTACTGTGGTTTTTCCAAGACTACTCCAGCCGTTTTCCTACTATTGTTTTCTCCAAGTGTCCATATAGTTCTTTGAATGTCAATACCTTAACTAGGTAGGAGCTCATGGTACTGATTTTTTTTAGTATGCATTTACTAGTTAGGTATTTTATCAGAATATGTCCGATAGTATATCGTATGTGTCTTAACCTAGTTTAAAAAATTTAGAGCTCAACTGTCAGCGTACTTACACATAATATTCTTGGCAATCGCTTTCCTTATTCATCCCTCTCTGTTAGTGAGTACAACGTATCATGTCCGTACATCCTTACAATAGTATGCTGAAATTAACTGTTTTGATAGATTATTTTTCTCGTCGAAGAGTACGTAGTCTTTATCAAGAGTATGTTTCCGTTAATAACGATACTTTTACTGGTCAACTGCATTGAAGAGATAACTAGTATATTGACTTCATGAGTATTGGTTCATTATTTAATGTGTCCACTTTTATAGCCGATTAATTGTCTCCTCCACACTACAGTTCCCTAATCCGTCTATTTACTGAAGCTTTAGTTAACTATTCCCTCTACCAACTGTTCATTCCTGTAATCTGTTGTGCGTTGACGTTAACGATTACTAAATTGTAAATTATCGAAAGCGTTAAAGCCGTTAGGTTATATAGATTACACTTGAATTAACTAAACACATATGTTCCTGTCTAGAAATAGCAAAATTCGTAAATAAATAGGAACCTTACATTTCCGTACAAACAACGTATAAGTTTTTGTATCTATAAGTATCTAATGTATTTCCAGCTTTATTGAAAATTTATGTTTTAAATATAAAAAAATCGTATACGCTTAGGGTTGATTTTTTTTACATTTAACAGTTTTTACTTGTCTTTTAAAAGAATTTTTCGCAATACTAGTATGAGAATTTCTCTCACTAATTGCAGTTTAGTTATATTAGTTGAAATATGCAGGCATGGTTCTTATAAAAAATACTTACATACTGTCTGATTTTTTTATTTAAAACCTTCTTCGCGTATATACGCATGCGTAAGGTCTTCTCTTATCTTACCAAAATAGCAGTGATAGGTAAGACAACAATAAGGGGAATAATAATAAGAAGTATTTTGAGCCGTAGCAAACAACGTTGAGTGATGCTAATATCAAATACATAATTCAGTTGAATGAGTCGAAAAGATAGTAAATGAAAGTTTTAAATTGAAAACTTCGGAAAGTTCCCACTCACAACCCAATACCCCTTTTTTAAATGGGATGGTTTGCCAGCGCTAGGCGTGGTTTTCACGGACGGACGGTATTTAAATTTTAATACAGTGAATTAAAAATTATTTTTTCTAAAAAAGACAGCATGCAACTCCATCTTTGCTATATTTTTTCGTGACTGATTCAGAATTTTGACTTTTTTACGCATTATTTTTCACACATTTGTACACACTGAAATTGCTAACTCTATATAGAGTCGCTAAGCTCAAAACATTTTGTATGTGAAACAAAAGAAAAAAAAACGTGAAAAATGAATCCTTACCTTATCCACATGCAAAATATTTTACGCGATGTTCTAAAGTTCTATTTTACAACGTTTTTGAAGCAAAGCTAAGTATACTTCTCCTTATGTATTAATCATGTAGAAAGTTACATTTAATTATAACTTATTATTTTGCACCATCAATTAATCGTTTGCAAAACTGCACTTAACTATAGTTTTCTTCGTCTTTTGAAAAATTATGTAAGAAATTGCGTTTAATTATAATTTATGAAAATGTCTGATGAAAATTTGAAGGAGAAATAATTCTATATTCTTTATTTCTCCTTGAAAATTTCTTAGGAGTTGGAAATATTTAAGATACGCATGCATAAATATCTGGTGTATGCTAATTCAAAGGGAAAAAAACCTTGATCAACCGTGAATAAGTTTAATTATTTGAAACCGCTATAATCATTGTTGTAAATCTGTTTCTTTTCAGAATACTATTGACTCATTTTTAAAAAAACACGTGGAAAACTCTATGCATGTACATTGTACACACACAAATATCCGATAGATAAATTTTCGGGATGTATTGCCCATACACATACAGTGAACTCTCACTTATACACCGTCTCTGAGAATGTTTTTTCATAACAGCTCGTGAAATTAAATATCACCTGCTCTGTAGTACTTTGGTACTACAGAGTACCAATCATTAAGAATGGCAATATGGTTTAAAACCTATTATTTCGGGATTTAAGATTTTTTTAGCTCCCCACACACACGCGTCTTCTTTCTTCTGCTGTGCCCCTGCATCTATGACATGTTGGTTACGTAACTCGCAACAAAGCGGCACGACCTTGAGCCTGTTGACCGGTGTCAACAGGCATGTTCTTGTAAACAAAAATATATTCTGTACTAGACAGCAACTTAACTTGACACTGAACGTCACTACGGACGGAGCCAGTAAGAGCTCACAAGCAGTCAGCGATCTCCTCTAATTCGCCAAGTAGGCTGTGACATTTTATCTAGCTCGTTTTTCATAGGCTAACGTCACGCTGACGTCACGATGTTTTTGTCAAGAAATTTGCAGTGTAGTATAATAAGAAACTTGTCTTGCAGATTTGTTTACTCATTTTTTTTCAGAATCTTAATTTTTAGATCAAATTGTTATCGACATCCCGTCATTTTGATTTTTTCTAGAGGGAGAAGTGGTCAAAGAGCATGTGTGCAATGTAAATACAGTTAATTCTCACTTATACACCGCCTCATTTATGCGCCTTTTTCACTTATACGACGATTTTCAGTGGTCCCAGCACATTTCGTAACAAAATAATGATAGTATCATTCGTTTATGCGTCGCTCTAACGATAACTATTTCATTTATGCGCCGAATTTTACCTAAACTGTAAAAAATTCAATTCATTTTCTTTGAAAAATAAGCATTTTTCTTCACTTTTCTCTTTAATCTTTCGCCTTTAATGTTCACGGAAGACATTTTTTTCCGCATAAACTAGAGTTCTAAGAGGGACAATTACTTACTATGGATCATTTTAAAGGGAACAGTTTGTAATTATGTATGCTTCAATTTTTGTTTTCTCTTTATCATTGTAGTTACGTTACAGTAATTGCCAAACCGTGGTAATATGTCCCTTTTCTATAGAAGTATTCTTATTCATTCTCGCATTAGAAACTGTGATGCGTTTTAGTCCTTTAAATAGGCTTCTTCGCTTATAAGTCTCTCTCACTTATGCGCCTTTTTTTGTTGGTCACTTGGGCTGGCGCATAAGTGAGACTTCACTGTAGTTGGTTATTTTCTCAACCTTTAACGTGCACTAATTCAAACAATAGCGTTATTTTATGCTCGCTCCTGGTAAGTTTTGCATAATCTCAAATCCTGAAAACCGTCCATAGCCTATAAAGTAGAACTTAAGCAGATTTTTTACTCAAAATACAGTGCAGAGCCAGCAGCACTACCGTTTGAAAGTAGTTACGGGATCATTTGCATACACAAAATCCATCCACAAGTTCCCAAAATGGGAACTTCATTATTACGTATCCTGTAATCCCATTTATGACGTCATTATTTACCCATCGCCCATCCTCACAGCATCCCTCTCTTGATCTTTTTCCCTTTCGCTTTGTGAAATATTTCCCCTAAATCCACTTTATATGGGAAATCCCGAATCGGTGGGAAGAAAAATTCCCTCTTCGAATTTAAGAGTTATGAAGGATTAGACTTGAGCTGCTTCTTATTGTTCTTAATAGCGGGTGTTCGAAAGTGTAAGTAACCTGCCGTTGGATCACCGAATTCTTTTATTTTATTGCTTGGATTAGGAATAGGGAATTCCGGCAACTAAACCTGTCTCTGGAAATCGTTATTTGCCGCAATGGATGTCTATCTAATGTTTAATGATAATGACTCTGTTGGAAGTGTCATAGGCTTAGCTGGTTAATTTTTAAAGAGGTAATTGCAAGTGTTCTAAAAGTTCATCTGCAGCGATGTATTTTGGATTTCAGTTAAGTTATTTCTTTTATCTTTGAACCTAATTGTTTTCCTGGGATCTTGACTTCGACCATTTTCTTGGCTTTCTGTACAATTATGAATGCTTTCATCGCTATTCGATAATGTATAAAAATGAATCATCATTTTCCTTAAATTACTTGTTAATTAAAAGGTCTTGATTATCGTTTGGACAATATGATCTCGAAACATCAAACAATCTGCCAAATTTATAAGCATAACTGTTTCTTTTTCTGACAAAATTATTAAATGTCAATAAAACGATTTGTTTTCTCTCTTGAAATAGCAATTACCAAATTATGACTTTTCAGCCATAATGTAAGTGCCAAGGGGTGAAAGTATCAAAATTTGAAATTTGGCGATAACTAGGTACACACTTTAGAACAAACTCATACGATTTGGGGGGGGGGGGGTGCAACTCTAGTTGGTTCTGCTGTGCGACAATGTTTTATAATTGTTTTCAAAGGCAGCTTTCAAAGATTTAATGATAATGACTCCATGGAAAGTGTCATAGATTTAGTTGGTTAATTTTTAAAGAGGTAATTGTTTGAATAAGGCATTTAGAGGTAAACATTCAGAAATTGGGAGTACATAAAAACAAAAAAAAATGGAAATTTTGTATTAATAAAAATTTATAAAGTAACGATTACAACAATTCTTGTTTTTAATAAACATATCTAAATTTATATCTGTTCTGGCCTGAGTAACCCATTTAAATGTGTGATGCGGTACCATAAAAAGCCGAAAACTATACTATTTAAATAAAATTATAATACAATGACGCGTTTTTTTAAATTTGTATTCTAATTTCTTAATTGCGTTATTTCTATTGACAACAAATGAAAAGTTATTTTCTTAAAACAGCGCAAAAATCATTCGTTTTTTTAATTCGTTTTATTTATTCCTTTATTGATAGTTATTTTCTCAATAGATAATTTAACAGGAGAGTAGATTCTAGTACCTCTGGACGAATTCAACGCTACATATCGTGATTAGATCTGCATGCCTAACACATGTTTTTTATTATGTGCAGTGAATTACAATGACTGTGCTATGCAATACTTGATATTGCTGTATTACCATATACCTTTTTATGATCGAACTTGGTATTCAATACACATGCCCAATCTAGAAATGTATTGAAATGGAAATACACAAAGAGAGATATAGTGAGAGAGAGAGAGAGAGATAATTCAGAAATATAACTGTCATCTGGAAGTGAATAGATATCAACATGTTCAAACGACAAAGAAAATTTCACCAAGCGAACACACAAATGGGTTTTGAATTGTGGTTCAGATTGTTTCGGCTAGAAAATGTGTCCTAGTAATGATTTTTTGCATGAATTTAAACGATATTATCTTTTGTAAACAAAATAAAATCTTTTTTCTTTCGGTATTATATGAATACATGGTTTAGTCTCAAATGATCTGATAGTTTGAAATGTAGTGTCATGCGAACACAATCGCTTTCAAATCTCTTTCAAACGTCGTTGTAATTAGCCACATCTAAAAATTGAGAAATATCGTAATATTTTTCACTCTACGTAAAACAAAAATGTATTATATGTGCACCAAATTTAAAGTTGAATTATGTGTTGTAGTTTCTTGAATTCATAATAACCAAGTACTATCTATTTTGCAGGGTATCAAAATCACAAAAAAATGAGAGCATACATATAAATTCTTAGACTAAAATATAGCATGAATCGCCAAATGAACAAGCACGCATGTGGTTAGATTTTTTTTTCACAGAATGATGACGTCAAAAAATGTTTAATGCCACCGGCATGCGAAATTAAAATTTTTAAAAAATAGAAATTTAGTTTTTGTTAATCTTCATGTTATTTGGTGTGCTGATTTTGAAAATGACCTCCGTTTTATTTAATCACTGTAGTATTTTTTGAAAAAAAATTTTTTTCTCTTTGCTCAAAACCTCCATTAAAAAAGTAATCTCTAAAGCAAATAATCTGCCAAAAGTGGTATTTTTCCTTTAAACATATCGAAAATAACCTATTCTTCGTGGTACTTAGTGATTCTTCAACAATCAATTATTTACCCCTTTCCCTTCCCTGCGTAGCAAAAACTATATTCACTACATACGTAACAAAAGCCGGTGAACTCGAAATTATGATTCATGAGAAATGTCGAAAAAAGCAACTGTTATTATTATTTTTTTTTTGTTATGAATTGCCACTTGTTACTATAAAGCATCAAGGAGGTGTCACAGAACAGCATAATCCAGGCTCAAATTCTGTAGAAAAATGATCATGCTGAAATGGCAAACATGCTGAGATAACTTCAAAACACGAGAAAAAATCGTACACACACATGAAAATCAGGGTAAAAATGAATTTTCGAAAAACTCTGACCTGATAGAATTTTTAAATTATTTTTCGTGAATTCAGAATCAAAAAACACGTAAAGCGTGATTAGTATTCGTGATTA
>JAXGGA010017992.1:0-23035 GCA_038373865.1 Uloborus plumipes | reverse complement strand
CAAAATGTGTTCCTGAATCCAAATATTATGAAGTTGTTCCTCATCGCCCATCATTTTCTGAAAACAGTCCCCTCCTGTTTTTTTTTTTTTTTTTTTTTTTAAATTTAATTTTTGATAATTTTGATTTCGAAGGAAAAATAGCATTATAGCAACCGCTGATAAGCTTCTGATAAACTAGAGAAGTAAAAAATTCAAAACCATGGTGTATTTGTGGCGAGAAGGGAGACAGAGTATCTGACTCACTCGTGAGCCCTATGTTCAAAAATCTGTTCACCGATGTCAAAAAAAAAAAAAAAAAAAAAAGCGCAGTACTTTACCTTCCGGTTTACTAGGCAGATCTTCAGGGAGGAAACTTACCGTATAAATTACAATCATTCGAATTACATGATCGCAATAAATTACAGTCTTAGTTGTATTTGAGAACACAAGTTGACTGAGTATAATTTTTAGAGAAAATCTGATTGAAGACGAGCAGTTCTACAATGCGGATCGTTCGTGAAGTGCGGCATTCGAAGATTTTTACTTAATAGACTCCTTCTACGTTTTTGTTTCATAAACATTGCTTCGGATATGGCGCTTACACGAATGATGCCGGTATTCAAATTTTTACAGTAAAAAAAAAATTGAAAAATTTATGGTCAGAATAACAGAAGAAGGTTCTTTTAAATGACTTTTTAAAAACATATTTAAAGGGAGAAAACAACCATTGAGTCTCCCTCTTTACTACATTTGTTTATATTCTTGAATTTTTCACCTCTTTAGGCTTTCTAAAAAAGAAAAAAATAACATTTAAAATAATATATCCCTTACCCCTCTAAATCAAAATCATTGATACAAATTTATCGAAACGCGTGTAAAACAAAGGGGTGATGTCTTCGGAAAACGGTAGGTGACGGGGAGTATAAACTGGGGTCATTTTTCGTATTCAGGAAATTAATCAATATGTGGTGTAGTGAATTTAAAAATAAATTAAAGTTTCTTAGTTTAGCTAAAAAAAAAACAAACTCACCAAGTGGGGTCAAACAATTATTTATTTCCATCATCCAGGTAACATTATTTTGTTGTCTCCTTCATGTCGTCCATCACACCGGATTATTGAGTACCGGAATTGGCGCTCAAAATTCTAATATTCAGAGACGCTCAAAACCGGCCCTAATATCCAACTCAGACAGATCTTAACACATATAAAATGTCAAAAAATCCAAAAATTCTCCAATCTGTGGTGACGCTGCCTTTTTATATACACTTTTGTGTGTGGTTCTTTTCACTTCATTTCTCTCCCTCAGACCCCTTGCCAGATGCCAAACTGCAATTTTTTTAGCTTCTTTTCCCCTCCTTTATTGATTCCTCCTTTGATCATGGGGACTCTTCTTTGCAACCGTAACTGTTTTCTTCCACAGATGTTTCTCGCGTGGGAGGAGCTTGCATTCCTGTGCAGTCATAAATTGGGGGTGCGTCAAATACTTCCTGTCTTCGCTCTGCTATCCCAAAAGATTGCTACTTTCTTTGCGTCGCAGGCGATTTCTGTGGTGTAGTGAATTAAAATGTATTAAAAGTTTCTTAGTTTAGCTAGATGGTTCATCTGATTCATGGCTAAAATACACTCTACAAAACATGTTACTCCAAAAAAAGAAGTTTCTATCCAAAAGAAGTTAATTTCCACAAAGAATTGATTTTAGCAAATTAATAGAAATTATCATCCTATAATCTTCAATAATTTACCTCATAAAATAATTTAATACATAGTTAAAACTGATATTCCCAATATTTAAGATAAGCTTTATTTCTGCTGTAAGAGAAAAATAAATATCCTGCTGAAAAGGAAAAACTCGCTTCGAGCATTGCTTCCAATTCCTAAAAAAAAACAACCTCATCTGGAATGCAGTGAGCAAAGAACGTTACAAATTTTGAAAAAGGAATAAATTAGGCCGCGTGATCGTTTAGTGCTTAAAAAAATTCACCAATCATTATTACAAGACTAGAAGAATACAAATTATAAAATTAATTTATCAAACAGTAAAAATTGCTCACTTGACATTCCGCAATTAAACACGACACGAAAAAATCAAGTACATTGCATTGGAGTGAAATGCCCAAAAGCGCGGCGTTCAGAAAATGCAAGACTAACACATCTTTAAAAAAAAACAAACTCACCAAGTGGGGTCAAATAATGATTTATTTCCTTCATCCAGGCAACATTATTTTGTTGTCTCCTTCATGTCGTCCATCACACCGGATTATTGAGTACCGGAATTGGCGCTCAAAATTCTAATATTCAGAGACGCTCAAAAAAGGCCCCAATATCCAACTCAGACAGATCTTAACACATATAAAACGGCAAAAAATCCAAAAATTCTCCAATCTGTGGTGACGCTGCCTTTTTATATACACTTTTGTGTGTGGTTCTTTTCACTTCATTTCTCTCCCTCAGACCCCTTGCCAGATGCCAAACTGCAATTTTTTTAGCTTCTTTTTCCCTCCTTTATTGATTCCTCCTTTGATCATGGGGACTCTTCTTTGCAACCGTAACTGTTTTCTTCCACAGATGTTTCTCGCGTGGGAGGAGCTTGCATTCCTGTGCAGTCATAAATTGGGGGTGCGTCAAATACTTCCTGGTCTTCGCTCTGCTATCCCAAAAGATTGCTACTTTCTTTTCGTCGCAGGCGATTCAGGCGATTCCATTTATTGTTTTCTTCATCCAATTGGGGGAGGCAGAGGCGCCAGACTTAGCGATTTTTGTAGGTTGTTCACTGAAATTTCATTAAGTCATGTACCCACCACACAATACAAGGAACTGGAAAAATTGAAAAAAAACAAAAAAAGAAAAAACAGTCGAAAAATGTGTACAGTGAAATGAGTAAACGTTTAAAAAATTACAAATGTATACATTTAAAATGAGTTTAAAACTCAGCAAACAGCTGCTTCGAGGCTGCAAAGTGCAAGCACAGTGCACACAAACAGAAGACGGCTTCACATGTCCAAAACATTCCAATGAACACTTGTATGTATTTTAAATGTATACCTTTGTAGTTTTTTAAACGTTGTTCCATTTTACTCAACACAAGAACCCGTAGAAACAGTGTTAGAAGCAATTTTCATTCCACACAGTTTTATTGATGTCCACATATGGAGTCAAAGCCAGCTACATTTTATTTTATCATGCCAAATGAAGAGCCGCAATGTATGTAATACTTATATAGAAAAATTTAATGCAAATTAAAAGGCAATAGAAAAGGATAAAAAATGGAAAGAAAAAATAACCACCGGAAACTAGACGCAATAGGTAAATATGTATATCAGGCAAAATGTTAAACTCTCCTACTGTATGTATATAAACAAAATTAAAACACAAAACACGGCTGAAGACAAAAATGCCTCCAGGTGTGATTTTTGCTTTTGGGTCTATGGATTGTACCTGCAAATAGTATGTAATATTTTTATGTATAAACAGAATTCAAGCTTAAGGGGAAAATATCTATTTATTAGTTACTTTTTTTAAAGTGATATATCACATTATACTTAAATAGTTGGAGCCCCAAGCTTTCTGTTTGCCCTTACTTCCGGCACTTTACGATGTCTGTAAAACAGGTAAGAAATTGAATATAGCGAAACGGATACATTAACTATTTATAATAAGAAAGTTTATAACTATTTTGAAGGCAAAATATTCAAGTTTACAGTTTCATTTTTATTTGAAATTAAAATTTAGATGCTTTCTCCTAATAACATTACCGCATAAATAATTTTCTAAACATCCAAAAATTTTCTTTCGTTAATTCCTTAAAAGAGAAATCCGGTTTTGTTTAATAAAAAAGAGGCCACTGTTTTAATTACAACGATTCTTTTGCTTCATGTATTTAACTAGTTTTTTTGGAACAGGGAATTGTGGAGAACGAAAATCGAAGATTCATTGGAGCGTATTAAATACTCAAGAGATATTTGTATGCGACTTTATTACGAAACATTTTTTACACAAAGGCGTTTGCTGTGAAGAGGGAGTAGATTTCAATGCATTAGTATGTGAAATAACAATGAATATATATATATATATATACAGGGTGTCCACTCCTATCGTGGACCAATAGCTAATTTCTAAACCGTTAGAGATACGCATATAGTTCATTTAGGAAAAAATCTCCAAATTACGAAAGGAATTTTGGGTGCATTCAATGTTTTTCAAAAAATCAAATTTTGAAAGAGTTACGAAATTTAAATTTTTATACAGCCCCCCAGTCCTATCAATCATATTTAGTAAAACATTCTTGACACTGTAACGTATAAAACTAAAAAAAATCACTGTTCTACCATAAAAATTGACCGAGTTATGACGTTTTGAAAAATCAACATTTTGAAGGATTTCGCATACGGTCCCTTTAGTGATCTCTCGATGACGTCATGAAATAATGCAAAATCTTGATTTTTCAAAACGTCATAACTCGGTCAATTTTTGTGGTAGAACAGTGATTTTTTTTTAGTTTTAAACATTACAGTGTCAAGAATGTTTTACTAAATATGATTGATAGGACTGGGGGGCTGTATAAAAATTTAAATTTCGTAACTCTTTCAAAATTTGATTTTTTGAAAAACATTGAATAGACCCAAAATTCCTTTCGTAATTTGGAGATTTTTTCCTAAATGAACTATATGCGTATCTCTAACGGTTTAGAAATTAGCTATTGGTCCACGATAGGAGTGGACACCCTGTATATATATATATATATATATATATATATATATATATATATATATATATATATATATGTATATATATACACACACACACACTTCGAATTTCATGTTCTATAGTTGATTAGTCCATGTTTCTAAAAGATATAGTTTTGAATAAATTTCGAACTATTTTTTCAGACTTTTCTTACTTACGTTAAATATAATATGAAAATCATTTAAGTAAACCTGTTATATCGTAATGCAGTAAGCAATCATCAAAACGCAAATTACACTGTTCGACAAAAAAAAAACCTTGAAAATGCTTCTGGTATTTTGAAGGCTGATTCTTATGTAAAATGACCCCCTGAATCCGAATATGATCCCCGTTTTCCCCCATCACGTCCCAATTTTTTTTAAAACGCCCCCCCCTTTTTTTTTCATTTTTCCTTAGTTTCAGGGCTATAATATTTTTTTTGGAGGGGAAAGGAGCCTTATATTCACCAATAAATTTTTTTGGATGTCAAGAGAGACTCAAAGTTTAAAATCATGAGCACCGAGAAAAAATCGGGGAACTTGGGGGGGCGTGGCCCCCCAAAATATTTGAAAAATCACCAAAAACGATCTTTTTATTCTAGTTTCTTTAAAAAGACCTTTAAAACATTTTTTTCGGTGCAGAACCAGAGTATAGGATCCGCTCCTATGGCTCCTGGGTCAGAAAAAATTTTCACGCTGTAAAATTTAAAAAAAAAAAATAAAATAATGCTTTAAAAATCGCACTTTGCACTCGAGTTTTAAAGCAGGTCTTCAGCCAAAAAAAAAAAACAAAATTGTGGCTGATTCTTATGTCAAATGACCCCCTATTTCCAAATATGACCTCAGTTTCCCCCCTCCACCCCCTCTTTCCAGAGAGTCCCCCCCCCCCAATTCAGAGTCATTTTACTAATTCGGAGGGGAAAAGTACATTACG
Source organism: Uloborus plumipes (assembly GCA_038373865.1). NCBI lineage: Eukaryota > Metazoa > Arthropoda > Arachnida > Araneae > Uloboridae > Uloborus > Uloborus plumipes. The sequence continues at coordinate 17,400 of JAXGGA010017992.1, read as the reverse complement.
TAACCCGTTAACATAATTCTAAAAGGCAACAGAGGTTCAAAGTTCAAAATCATGTACATGTGTACCAAAAATATAAACTATGGCGGTGTACCCCCCCCCCCCCAAAAAAAAAAAAATCTTCTTTTCTTGTTTTTCTAAGAGACGTTTTAAACGTTTTTTTTTTTTTTTTGTGAAAAATCAGAGTATTGAATTTTCTTTTCTTTTTTTTGGGGGGGGGAGGGGGGAGGTATACCGCCCTAGTTTATATTTTTGGTACACATGTACATGATTTTGAACTTTGAACCTCTGTTGCCTTTTAGAATTATGTTAACGGGTTACGTAATGTACTTTTCCCCTCCGAATTAGTAAAATGACTCTGAATTGGGGGGGGGGGACTCTCTGGAAAGAGGGGGTGGAGGAGGGAAACTGAGGTCATATTTGGAAATAGGGGGTCATTTGACATAAGAATCAGCCACAATTTTGTTTTTTTTTTGGCTGAAGACCTGCTTTAAAACTCGAGTGCAAAGTGCGATTTTTAAAGCATTATTTTATTTTTTTTTTTTAATTTTACAGCGTGAAAATTTTTTCTGACCCAGGAGCCATAGGAGCGGATCCTATACTCTGGTTCTGCACCGAAAAAAATGTTTTAAAGGTCTTTTTAAAGAAACTAGAATAAAAAGATCGTTTTTGGTGATTTTTCAAATATTTTGGGGGCCACGCCCCCCCCAAGTTCCCCGATTTTTTCTCGGTGCTCATGATTTTAAACTTTGAGTCTCTCTTGACATCCAAAAAAATTTATTGGTGAATATAAGGCTCCTTTCCCCTCCAAAAAAAATATTATAGCCCTGAAACTAAGGAAAAATGAAAAAAAAGGGGGGCGTTTTAAAAAAAATTGGGACGTGATGGGGGAAAACGGGGGTCATATTCGGATTCAGGGGGTCATTTTACATAAGAATCAGCCTTCAAAATACCAGAAGCATTTTCAAGGTTTTTTTTTTGTCGAACAGTGTTATCTATGCAGTAAGCACTGTGTAATATTGGAAACTGGATTTTGGAGCCGCTAATTTTACCTTTTTAGGCTTCAAATAAAAATATTTTCCGATAATTTTAGTGATAAAAGTTATCAACCTTCAAATTTCAGAGGTATGGAATATGTGGAATCAGAATAGCATTTTAAGTAAGTAACGTTAAGCAAAATATAAGTAGTAATTTGTGTCATATGTAGTACTAAGTAATGAAATGTGAAACGTATTTAGTAAAATTAGATGTGATAAGTTTATTCAGTCTTGGTATTTATATTATAATCTATGTAAATTTTTAAAATTGGTTTTAGCAGGGTCAAATTAAGGCAGCATGGGGTAAAATGCAGATATTTCAGCAGGGTTCCTCTTTTACATTAATTTGTCAATCAGGAAAAAATTAAATATCACTAAAAAAAAGTAAATTATAAAAAAATGTTAGGCAAATGTAAAAGCTAAAGTAGTGTGAAGTAGTAAAGCAATACAGCATTTAAGGAATAACTAGAAAACAAATTTCTCCTTAATGCTCTCAAAAACTTGTTATGTAAAAAAATATATCTAAAAAACTTATGTTTTGTTGTGATGAATGCATCATGATAGTTTTCGATTTCCTTTTATCACTAATTAGGGAACCTAATGCAACCACTAACCAGGGAAGCAAAGTTATAAAAAAAAAGTTAATCCGAGGTCTCCTCTTTAGGCATTTGGGCCACTTGCCCCTGAAGTAATCAGGCCCTAGTATTTATGCCTAAAGAGTTAATGAAGTATTTAGAGTTAGACATATAGTATTATTACGGAAAATTGCATATGAGTAGTAAATAGTAACAAGTTGTCCAATAAAAAATATCCACACGGTGCAAAAAAAAGATTGAAACGTTTCCATTTTGAGATACACACATTAAATAAAAAAGGAAATACTATCTGAATACCTTCTCACAGGAAGGAAGAGATGAAATAAAATTTGGTGTTACCTAAACTACTTGATCAAAATAATCTTGTGAATGGCTTCATTGAATATCGCGGAGTAAATCATTAACAGTTAGAAAAACTGGGTCTGCTGCAAATCAGTGATCTGCACTTACTTGTATAGAGTAAAGAAGAAAAAAAATTAAGAGATCCATAAACCTTTTTGTACAGTTGATCTCATGAAACTTCTCATCAACAAAATTTAACAGAGAAGTGTAAGAGATGTGTTTGGATTGTCAAATGTTTCAAAGGCTAACAAACGTCTTTCACATAATAAACCATTGCTATTAGTACAGTTTTGATTTTTAAATTTAAATCCTTGTGAAAATCAAAAATAAAAAATGTATACCCATTCCTCGCTTTTTCCCCAAAGATATAAGCTTTTTTTTTTTTATTGATGTTTGACCAGTTTATTCCATGCACCACTTTACATCACCTGATCCAGGTTAGTCATTTAGGGAGGGAAGTCTGGGTGGTTAATTACCCTCTTGCTTTGAAAAGTTTTTTATCGATAAGTAGGCGATGTTTTTTTTTTATCGTCACCAGATAAAATTTGCATTGAGTATACACCTTTTGTCCTCCCCCTAAAGGTTGAGTTAGCGGTCGCCACTCACCACTGGCCACTGAAAAAATTTTCTTGGAGACCAGCAAATTTCACGTTGGTCTCCTACCGGCAACCTGCAGTTTCTGAATTTATTTACTTATTTATTTTATGCACAAAAATGCAAAATGCCCATGCATAAGCGCCGATTATTTAAAAAAAAAAAAAAAAAAAAAAAAAACAGCCATCGACGTAGTTATTCGCGGTCGATGCAAATCAAAGTAATCAAATAAAAATGTTTTTTTTTTTTTTTTTTTTGAGAAATTCTTTTTTATTTTTGAGCAATAAGTTTTGTATTGTATACTATTGAAGAAATAATGAGAAATATTGTACATCGAAGCCAGACCCTAACAGACTGCTGCACAGTGCACAGATACAGCAAAACGCTAATGTTATAAATAACACGTAGCATCAGAGAAACACAAAAATAAGCCAATAGTACGTAGAATTCAGCATGAAAAAGTGGAATGGCAATGATTTTCGATCGAGTCTCGATAACTTGGTCCCAAGAGGCAGGCTAAAAGCTTCGAGTTATTGGTAGTTCAAGTGAAAGGAAGTTATCACAGCTTCTAAAAGTTTGTTACTCAATGAAGACTTCGAGATAAAGGAATATTCGTGTTATCGAGAATCGACTGTATAAGTATGAGAACAATATGTAGCGTTAAGCAGAAATTTATTAAGATTACATGACGTAGTGTAGAACATGTTCAAAAGCAGAATGAGGTGGTGTACGATTACTTTTGGAATGTGATTGGAGGTGGCCACTATCAAATTTTCTTCACCTCAAGCTTTACCTCCCCCATGGAAAATTCAAAATGACTGGCCTGACCTGACCCCAAGTTTGTGTTGTTGAATTTTGACGTCAGTTTTCAGTGTTTTTCGCAACAGGTGTGTTTTGGGTCCATTGACCGTCCGAGGAGGTGGAGCACCGGGTACCCACCTTGTTGTTGACTCCGGCTCGCTGCGTTACCATATCCATCATGGGGTTCTGCAGAAGCCGGTGGAGACATTCGCAGACTGACAATTTGAAAGAGGGACAACACGCCATTTGCGGTCCAAATACAAAATGTATAGCAATTTGACATGTTGAAAAAAAAAAAGGCAAACTGAAGTTTTTAAGGCAAATAAATATAATCGAAATACATTTTCCTATCTAAAAATAGCTGGAGAAATGAAAGAGAAATAAAAAATGTTGATGATGTCAAACATTGTTTAAGATTTTGTCCTTCTGGTGTGGACGTTTAATTACGTTCATTAATTTTTACTGTGTATAAGCAGAAATTAATACGTTTATTAATTTTTGCTGTGAAGTTTTAAACTCACCTTATGCCTTTCATTTGATTCCCTTGATTCTTTTATTTACGATCCCAACTTCATATTTCAAATTTAGTAATTACCTTTGATTGCTTGTGCAAAAATTTCATTTTCTGAAAGCGTCCTTAGAGACTGCTATTGGGCGAAAGAAAAATGCAATTGATTCATTACGGTTCTAGTAAACCTACAAGCTTTTGCAAGGAACATACCATATTTTATTCCGCCGAGATGAACCTTACAAGACAAAACTAACCTTTTCCCGCTCGGATCCAATAAGCTTTGATCGATGAACTTAGTCACTCGTTCGAGGAAGCAATTCTCGTGTCAAATATTGGCCACTATTTCCGAACCATTTCTCTCGTATCCGAACCGTTCCATTTTGGGACATTTCAGGAGTAAATACATTGCAGATGTTTACGCTCATGTTCATGGAAAACATCACTTTAATTTTTCTTTTTTCTTGGATTACGTGATAAGTTTATAGGGGGAAAGAAGAAGAGGTTATTAAAAATGTTCCAAACAAGAATTTACGAAAAAATACTTTCGCATCTGTTTTGCTTCCATGCATGAATGTTTTTTTTTTCTAATTTAATTTTACTATTTAAGAGATGTGTGACGTCACAAACAGGGGGTGGAGTAAGCGTCTGATTTTTCAGGGGATCATTTTGGAAAGGAGTGAGGGAAGGGGGTCTAAGTGCAGTTTTTTGATGCAAAAGGTCTGGGGTGATTTTTCTAAATATAATGTATAACAAAAATGCAGTTTTAGGCTATAATTGGAAGTTTAAGGATTAGAGTCAGGACTCCTCTGAATGTGCACGGTCACAACTTGGTGATGTTATGTATCTCTAGTGATTTAAATTGGCTACAATAAACCACTAAATATGCGTCCAAAACGAGGTGTCAAATTCATGGTTTGGTAATACTTGGCGAGTTTCCTATAGGACCAATGCTTTAAACACTGTCGACATTTCTACCGTCAGTCTCTGTAAAACCTATTCAACTAAGGCATATAAGCACTTAAAATACTTTTTTCCTCACTTCAAGGCACTGTTGTAAATAATCTTTTGTTTCATTTATAGAATCCATTTAGTTGCTTTTATTGAAATTTCAGGTTTCAGATGAAAACAAAAAGAGTGTCAGCAGGGTGTCACATGGTCGGTCTTGATATATATCTGTACCTCTGAGACAGATTAACGTAAGCCAAAAAATCGAATATTTCAGGTTATTAGTATATTGTATAGTAGAATCTTATTCCGCATCGAGACAGATGAAGCTAAATCTAAAAAAAAAACTTGATAATTATTTATTACTGTCAAAAGAGTTTACGTGTGCGTCCCGTCCTTTGTATGACTAGCCAAACGTTTTTCAGCTCTCCTGAAAAGTTGTGATCATTTGAGTTACGTTAGGCTGGCCCTGAAGAATAGATATTTGATTTACAATCGAGTCTCGATAACTCGAAGCCTTATAACTCAAATATTCCTTTATCTCGAAATTTTCATTTTGACCCAACTCTTGAGAAGGTTGTTGGTAATTTTTCATAGCTCGAAATATAAAGCTTGAGACTAAAAAAAATTGATAATGGCCAGTATCCAGTAAACCCGAAAAAATTAGTGTCCACTTTGGCGTTGTAGGTCACCACTTTGAACCAAAATCCAAAATTGTAATCCCACTTCAATTCATTCTGAATATAGTAATATTACACTATGTACTTGCATATATCTCAACGAAATTACTATACATAAAAGAAAAATGTTTTTAAGAAAAACTTACTAACCTTTTCTGAAAAGAAAATTATTTATTTCAAAATCCAAATAATGAGACATTATGGAAATAAAACAAAAACTAAACGCACCTGCATACTTGAAGTTTAAAAAACATTTCCTTTACTTTGCTGATTAATCATATATTTGGTCATCTTTGACTGTTTTTCCAACAGAGTGTCATTACATTTTCTAAATTGAAATTATGTATTTAAATGTTTTGTACAGCAGATGGGTTGATTTTCTCTCTAAGTTAACATTGTTCCCCAGTGTCGATGCTAATGGCTGTTTTCTTTTCATAATCGGCATGATGAATGGGCAGGTCGCCAGTTTAGAGACCAACATAACATCTTATAGTCGCCAAAAATAATTTTAGTCGTCACTGGCGTGCGGCGACCGCTAGTCTCGACTTTTACTAAATACCAATAACTAGAATTTTTAACCGGTTTCTTAGAACTTCGAGTTATGGAGACTCGACTGTATAAGTGAATTGCAGCAATTTAAAACAAAAAAACAGTAATAATGCAAAAACAATGAACAGTGAACGAGTGGCATTAATTCAAATTGTCTTGTGCAAAACTCAGCTGAAGTTTGTATCTTCATTACTCTAGTAGATAACTATATCGTTAAAATTTTATACAATAATTCATTTCTTCAAACTGTATTTTACGAATTCGATTCTTACTTTTCATCTTAAATTAAAAAGAAAAGATTTACTTCTGAGTCAATCGACTTCCTTTCGCCTACCCTGTACGCTGTCGAAATTCTATTTCGTCGGCGATCAAACCCCTCCCCTTAAGTGTCCCCTGTCGGGCCGCGGCTTTCGAATGTCAAGGCACATGTGGTTGTCACGTGATCTTTAGTGCGTTGAGTGATCGACCTAATATCGGACATTACTAATGAGAAATTAAAAGGAAAAGGATAAGTGTCAAGGTGAGGGAGAAAAGCCGCTCCGCCACAGCTTGTTGTTCGAGATTAAAAGCAAATATCGGAAAGACAAATTTGATTTCCGATACTTTCATACAAAAACCCAAGTTCTCAAAGTTATCACTAATGGATCGAATTAACTTTGACATGGACGTCAAAAGTTCATAGAAAATTGAAAGTGCGACTATGAGTAAAAATGACAGTTTCTAACAGCTGTACGATAGACGTAAGTATAAACAGTATTAGTATTTAGTTGTATGATTTTATCAAAAAATTAAGTTAAATTAACTGCCGTTAATGGAACAGCATTTTTGAGAATAGTTTGTTTTAAATTTCTACAGCTATGCTACTTAGTGGGTTGTCAAATTAATGTCACTCTACAAGATTCCTAATTTGGTACATTAATGGTAAAATTTGTATTAAAAAAAACTATGCTTTCCATTGATTTTTATGTCATAAATACATTGAGCTTAGAAAATACGTCGAATCAATTGTTAAAATATGTGAAAGAATATAACTTACGAATTAATTACGTGCCTCTTTAATATCAGTGCATGACAAAAAAAAAAAAAAAAAAACTCTGCAAAATGCTTTTGACACCATTCTTGCTGATTCTTATGTAAAATAACCACTTGAATTCAAAATGACCACCGTTTTCTTCTGTCAGTTCCCCCTTTTTAGAGATATCTCCTACCCTGTTTTTCACTTTTCGACGGTTTCATAGACATTATTTGATTAGCAGAGGAAGGCAGCATAATTTTAACTATTAACGTTCTTCTACAAGGTGAAAGAGAGAGAGAGAAAAAGTTCAAAACACGAGCAATTGTGGATAGAATGGACACTTAGCATGGTATTCTCCCTCCTAGAACTTAAACGATATTTTCTTCCCTACGGGAGTGTTTCACAATTTTCAACTTTATTTTCCAGTCTACAAGCACGTGTGGAGCTCCTTCTTAATAGCTCTATGATATACAAAACAATAAATAAATACATAAATAAGTAAATAAATAAAATAAATAATTAAATAAATAAAATAAGTAATTAAATAAAAAAAAAAATTAAAAAATTGGAAATCTTGAAATCATGATATTTATATAAGGAGTCGCATCGCAGAGCTTCACTAAATAAACTGATTATTTGTATATTCAAAATCCATTCAGCAATTAAGATTAAAATAAAATTAAGTATGTTTTAAGAGATAGCATCAAAATATATTTGTATTTTTAATTAAAAAAATACATTAAAGTAAAATATTTCGTCAAAAATTTTAAAAATGCCTGTTTGGCATAAGCTATATACTACTTTACGTACTACTATTTTTCGGATAAATAAACAAAGTAGACAAAATGAAGATGTCCCAATAAACATTTTTTTGTCAGCCACAACTTAACAAAAAACAAAAATAAATGAAAGGTGAAATTCAATGAGCTCAATTTTGTTTCTCATTCCTTTTCTCTTTTTAATGACCCACAAAGTTAGTGATGTACCTTTATATTACGTAACACATAAAAAGGGCAAATTGTTTCTCTGGCGCTTTTGGTCAAAGCTTTTCTGGAAGAAATGGGAGCGTTTTAGTGTCGGAAGAATGACAGTCCGAACATAAAATTGCCCATTTCTTTCACGAGATTCAGTAAAACTATGATTGTACATTTTATATTTTATTTGCTATTTCCTCTTGTAAGCAAACAGTCTCAAATACCAAAGAGAATGTAATGCATCTGCGTTTTTCTTGGAGCTGAAGTGAAAGGAGAGAAAAAAAATGAGATTTACAATTTATTTAAATAAATAATTCACATGATATCATTTAATATTTTCTTTTTTGTTTTGACTGCATTTGAAAGTAAAGCTTGCCAAAATATTATGAGTCCTGCCATTACATGTTAATCAAAACCAGAGAAAAACCACCATATTAAGAATTTTGTAAAAAATATTTCGGAACTATTTTTTTACTCTCAGGGTTGAAAGTTGGTCAACTACAGAATTAAAATGTCGTACACTTAACCCATTAATGCCTGACTTTTTTTTTCCAAAGATATTTTGTATACTGGTTACAAACAGTGTTTAATGGACAGGAAAAATAATAAAAAAAATATTATGTAAAAAATAATTTTTTTACTAAGAAAAGAAAAATCGTCCTTTAAAAGTTAGGATAGACACCAGAGGGTATTACTAAAATTTTTTTCTGCCTACTATATAATATTTAAAAAGACATTTTATAAGAAGAAATAAAATTAACAATTAACATAAATTGGGAAGCTGGGAATAACTTTGAAAACTCAGCTTTTTTTCTTGAGATTGTGGACGATAATATTTTTGATAAAGATCATATTAAACTGCTACAGAACACACTTTACAATTGTTATGTGCTGCAATCTGTTGATAACGAATTGAAACAATACCAAGGTACTAATTGAACACTATTATTTGGTTGAAATATTCATTTTGAGGAAATTCAGACCCTTTTTTGGACCGTCCCTAAAAAGGGACGCTAGGCTATAATGGGTTAATATAATTTAGTTATGTATTGAATTTTTTTAATCTGAAAATAATCAAATTACTTTTGTTTTTAATTTACCTATGTCTGATATTTCAGATATTTCATCCTGGTGCCTGGTTAAAGAGACATAATTAAGTATTCACATTCCATTAAATATATATCGCAATCAGCACTTTATCTGCTTTTTAATAACGACGCCTACCTTGAGTCGTAAGTGATGCAATGAGTTTGAGAACCACCGATTTGGGCAACATTAAATGCGAGCCTAGTGTCTCCAAAAATGTTCATCGAATATGGAACTGCCTGGGGAAGTAACCGAAATAAAATTTTTCGATTTTCTAATGGACTTAAATCGACGTAAAGGCGCGTATGATTACTACATTTCTGCTGTACTAGCACACATCAGAATATTTCAATCAATTGAAGAAGTACCGGTTACGTGCCGGTAAAATTTCACTTAAAAAACATCGTATTCAAAAGGACACTTTTCCCAATATGATCATGTAAAGTTGTCATTTAACATCAAGGTCAAATAAGAGTTGAAAATAGGTTAAATTTATAAAACGGATGTATTTTATTTACAGAAAAGGTACGGAATTTTACAACACTAGAGTAAATAATTTGGGTAAACGTCTTCTTGAGATGTTTTGGAACGTTTTGGAAAGTTAAAAATATTAATTAAAATAACCTAAAAAATTCATTTTGCTGTCATCTACGCAAAAATATGCACTGTACTTTTGTTCTTTTATTAGCATGAAAATAAGACACATTTGAAAGGAAAAAAAAAAGGAACTGGACCGCTTGAAAGTTTTAAAGTATCAGTTGATCGGATGAAGCCCTAATGAAGTACTTGAAGTCATTAAATACAGAACAGTTTTAATGGCAGATATTTTATTTATGTGACATAAAACATTACTTTATTGCATTCGTAAATCAACTTGTTTACTCTGAAAGTTTATCCCATAGATAAAGCCCTAATAAAGAGTTATTGTGGTCGTAGGAATTTCTAAGACTTAGAGTTCTCGAACGAAACTAAAATTTATTAGCTTTACGAGATGAACTTCCTGGTAAATTTATTTTTCGTTACTGAAAGAGTTACTTTTTAAAATTTAGGTGATTGATTTTTTTTTCATTAAACGTTGCAATTGTTGCGATACATTATTTCACAATTTTGTTTTATTTAATTCTGCTCGTAACCTAGCATAGTCTTTAGTTATTAAATGGAATCATAAGGATCTCTATAAAGTTCTCACATGTGACGATAGAGATTTTTGTATTTGTTATCAGCTAAGTTTGAGAAATGGAAGAATAATGATATATAATGGATGAATATCAATGGTGAGCGTTTTTAGTTAAAAATATAAAATAGAAATTAGGTAAAAACGTATTGAAAACATGGCTATATTATAAATGAATATGTGTTAAACGTAAAAAAAAATCTTTGGAGAGATAAAGCGTTCCAGCATGAAAGTAACCTTTCGAATAAATACTGTAATTTAAAACCCAATTCTAAGAAAACAATAAATCGATTATAAAATATTATTTTGTTTCAGTATTTATTTTTTGTGTTATTTTAAAGGAAAAGTAAAAGGGAAATACATAATTTGAAAAGTTTTATTGAGAAAGAATACTAATAGTATTCATTTTTTACGCTTTCAAATCGTACAGAAGCAAAGAGGATAATTTCCATTCACACAATTGCTCTTGTACGATTTTACAATTTCGAAAACTTAAGTGTTTTTTTATAAGTAATAAAAGAGTATCTTTAAAATACGTTTTATAAATCTTTATATGTTTTTCAGCTTTATTTCTTTGCTTGAAGGAAAGAGTATTTTGTTAATAAGAACTAAATATATGCATGTTTTACTAACCTCCCTTGAGAAATAAGTTAGATGAATTTCATTCGAGAGGAAAAATACTGTTTTAGAATAGACTGAAGTGAAATGAAATTCTTAGATGGAATATTGATTTATCCGAATGAGGTTCTCTTTCGTTTTGCATGTTTCATTGTTTCATTTTAATGTTTGAAATTTATTCTCACCTCAAGAGTAACATTTTATTATTCATACTTTTCTTTGAATTTATAGTCACTCTAGATTTCTTCAGTTTACCAATATTCATTGTTTACAGTAAAATTGGTTGAATGTCAATATAAAAACAACATTCATTGTTTACAGTGTGTAGGCATAAATGATGCCATTGTACAAAATAAATTATGCGTTGGAATGTTAACTACTGCAACATTTTTTTTAAATCTCAACTTCATAAGCTGCATTTTTATGGTGTCAGGATGTTGACCATTGTACGCAACAAATTATACATTGGAATATAATTGCTACAGCTTTTTCCCCATTTTAACGCTGCAACTTCCATATTTTTGCGGTATTAGAGCAATCTTTCAAACACTTCTGACGCTTGGGAAGTGAAGGAACAATAATTTTTCATACGTCTCTTGCCATTTATATATTTCAGGAATTAGGTTATCTATTGTGATACCTTTATGAAATTTATTTCTTAGCTTAAGAGTTTGCATACTAGTCCATAAGAATTTCCTTTACAGCTGCTCACACTTCCATCGTCCATCGGAGGTTTCCACGTAATTGATTGCTTTTCCCATGGATAATGATTGCATATTTGCTGAGCCCTGTTGCACGCGGGAGGATTTGGGGAGCGACAGAATAGAAAGTTCGAAGTGAGAGCGAAAACTCCGAAGAGATTCATAGCGGCATCCTTCATTATTATCGAAGTATTATGAAAAAGTGAGCTGCATGTACCGTCAGTAGCATTTTCAAAATAATATTAAGGCAGTGGGGAAAACTTAAGAAGCTTTTCAGACTTTCCTTTAAGCCGTGAGCAATATTATGCAACGGGTTGTTACTTTATCACGGATATCTATGGTCTGGTGAAAAAAAATGAAAACTCAATTTTTTCATTAAACTGTTTTAAAATTTTACTCACAAACGTTGAAATAGATAACATTAAACTTGTACGTATAACTACCTGATTTACAATGTACAAGGACTTCCACTACACTGCTAAAAATAAACTTGTTTTTACAGTATAATACTGGTAGCAGAGGTTCCTGTTTAAAACTGTAAAATGTACAGTATTAAACTAAAATTAGTGAATGTTACAGTTTATTGCTATTAAATTAGCAGTTTTACAGTTTATTACTGTGAATTTTAGTTTTGAACTGGAACCTCTGCTGCCAATATTATACTGTAAAAACAACAGTTTATATTTTGCAGGAAAGAGTGGTGCTTTTTAAAACGGAAGTCACACATTTCTGCTTTAAAGAAATTAGTAATAAATATTACTTGAGGTCAATTTGTTAAGTGGTTTCCATATTATGTAACATATGAATGGTATTATGATTTGTACTTTAGCTCTAAATACAATACGTGAATGATGGTCTAATGCGGTTAAGCAGTTAGATTCACTATTTTGCAACCCGACGACCCTGCTTGGTCACTGGCATGGAAAAAAAGAACTCTGTTTCTCCCACTCTTTGCTGTAACGTATAATAGTGCTAAGGCTTTACGTCGAAAAAAAGGGGGCTATGGATAAAATAAATGATATCAAAAATCCTTTGCAATGTTTAAAGTAGTGAAAGTAATTTAAATTCTACGAATTGTAGTAGTTTGGATGGTTAAATGGTACACATTTTAATACAAACTAGATTTATATTTAATTTTTAATTTTATAAGAGATACAATAGGATAATAACACCTAATAGGCTTGTACTAAGATGATAATACCTAACGGGATAGATAAATGTATGAAATTCATCGTTAACCACACTTTAGTTAGTGATGACTTAAGGGGATGTGCTAGACTCTACTCAACTGCTCGGCGTCTAAAGAGTACCATGTCAAGGACGGGCGTTGGATGATGATGATGACGATGACGACGCTTTCGTTGGTTACAAGATTTTTTTAACAGCAGCAAGCTTTTTTGTCAAGGGGGTTTGTCTTAAGAATCACGTCTTAAAATTGTAAAACTTTGATTTTTTTGATGAATAGTATTTGAAAAATCTTTTACATGCACATATCAGTTCAAGGGAAGCAAATAATTTGATTTGCTTGTTCCTCAATTTCAAAAGTACAGGGTGGTTATAAATTAACGTGAGGTGTTTGGAGCACTCTAGTGTGTGAAGTACTGTGGGAAACATTGCCAAATTTCATGGGCACATATATTAGATAATGGGATTTTGATTTCTGAAATTAAAAAAAAGTTTAAAAGATGGTCACCAGAAGAAATTTTGGCGCTGCAAAATTTTCCCTTGGACGCGAATTTTTAAACTAGTTTTTTTTTTTATTTCACAAATCAAAATTCTATGGTCTAACATGTGCGCCCATGAAATTTGACAATATTTCGCCCAGTACTTCGCGCGCTAGAGGGCTCCAAACACCTCACGTTAATTTATAACTACCCTGTACTTCAAAGTTACAATTTGAATCTGTATTTCTCAGGTTTTCTTCCAATCTCTCAAGAATTTGTGTATGATTTCTGACTCTAAGCTGTGTAATCTTATAGATTTAGTTGCTATTATTTCCTCTTCATTTTAATTTAGCAATTAGTAGTTTAGAAACTAAGTTAAGTATAAATTACACTAATTCAAGAACTATTTTTGTAGCCGTGAAAAGATTTTATATCAACCATGCAAACAGAAGATGAAATATGATTAAAATGTCTGGAATGATTATTATCCGATAAGTGGAGGTACATTTAATTTCCGAAAATCTTCGCAGTTCTTTAAATATTTCTTGAAATTAATAAGTCATAACTTTCCCAGAGTCAGTTTGATTAAAAGTTTCAATGCTGAGATATCGCTCTCACTACTTTCGAATCATAAATTCATTATATTTAATGCACTTAATTTCCTCGAATGCTTGGGCAGTAAACCGGGAAATATTTCAGATGGGGCCTCAAGCTTCGCCTGATTGGAATGTCGGATTCTGTTTTCCGATTTCTATTCGAAATGAACGTTACGCGGACCGTTAGTTTACCAGTTTTGATTACAAAAGGAGGAGTTTTATGAAATAATGAGGCTGTAAGATTTGCGATGATTTACAAGTGTGTCTTTAAAGCTTTTAATGAGTTTACATTTATTTAAAGTGCTGTTCGTGACAGTAATTACGAAATTTTACTGTCGAATAAGAATCAATGAACAATTCAGTAGTGTCTATAATAATCCAGTAATTTGCACAAATTACATACTAACAAAATTCGAAAGAGTGAGAAGCTGAGGTAATATCTGTACCTCAGAGTTAGGCTAGGGTAAGTCCAAAAGTGGCAATTTTCACTATATTACTGCACACTGCAAAGATAGATGTTGGTTTTACATTAAAACTTGCTAACTTTACAGTAATAAACTGTAAAACTGCTAGTTTTACAGTTTATTAAAGTGCATTTTACAGTTTTAAACTGGAACCTCTGCCGCCAGTATTATACTGTAAAGCATCAGTTCATTTTTTGCAGTGCATTGTATGTAGAATCTTGTTCCACACCAACCCATGAGAACGTTATTTTATAAAAGAAATTCCACAATTTATTATCATCGTTATAAGAGCGTGGGCTCCATTCATTGTATGCCTCAGACAAACTTTTTAACACTGTCCTGAAAACTAACGAAAACGGGCTTACGTTAGTCTGGCTCTGAGGTACAGATGTATTAAGACTAAGTTTGGGATGGGTAACTGTTTGCACTGAAAGGCTAAAAGAATTTGGCAGCTGGGCGGTAAAGATGGGACTGTTAGAGTTTTATGATTTTTTTGTTTTGAATTCATTGTACTTTTTAAATAGACGTATTAAAAGTTATTGCAAGTATAACTTCATGCGAAGAAAATCCGAAAATAAAACAACTGCATCACAAACCTTCTACTCACTGAGAAAATTTATTAGTTGTTCTATTTTGACATAGTTAAAATTTCTAATGAAAATTGTTAAAGGCTGGTTAGGAAGCATGATAATCTCAGGAAGATTTCCTCTTGCCTCAAGGCAAGTTATTAACTTAAATGTAAAGTAACTAGTATTAACTGGTAGCGATACTTTCCCCCACCTTCTTTGTCATGATCAGTGGTATTTTTATGATTATCCTTGGAATAATTATGTTCAACAACTGTAACTAATTTGAAATGTACAGTTATTTCCCAATTTTTGTGTTGCATTAGAGTGAAAAAACTTCTTTTGCCTCTTTAGTGCTTTGTCTGTTGTTGAAACTTTAACTATAAACTGCAAACTCAACTATACTCTTCATTCTTCAAAAAATTCAGAATTTCTCCAGAAATGCAAGATGATGTTGATTTATAGAAAGTTTGGCTAATTATGTACTCAGAGACGCATTATAGCTATCCTGATGATTTTTTTTCACGTATGCACTCATAAAAGTCAGAAGAGAGGGGGGGGGTGGAAGGGGTGGATATTGCTCCTTCTTGAGCTTCCTTAACTTGCTTTTGATATCTAAAAAGATCGTATCAATGTTACGCATATATGGAAAATGTATATACTTCTTAAAAATATCTTCAAATTTCAATTTTTGGATGCAATGCAAATTAAATTTCGTTGTATGTAATTTTTTACTTTTTAAAACCCTTTAATACGTTTTTTTTCCTAAAATAATGTTTTTTATGTGAGTGTTTTCTGTAACGATGATATTGCTTCGAGAAAATAAAGTTGTAGATTTGATTTCAGTCTCATTTTGTTGAAATCAATCATTATTCAGTTACATATTTCTTTTAAAAAAAAGCTGAAAATTACAATATTTAATAATACGTAAAGCAAAGCAACATATGTACAAGTTCTTTCCTGATTAATTTCATGGAATCAGAACCTAATAATGCTTTTCTGCAGTTTTATCTTAAAAGAAGGGTTCTAATAGAAATTTCATATTGAATATATGTCAGCAAAATTCAATCCAGGACTAGTCCCAGTCTAATCCAAAATATTTATTCCAGATGTATTTCATGTAGGATAACACTTGAGGAGCAGAAATGGGGGGAAAACTACTTTTACAATTTTCGTAATGTTTTGGGGGTGAAAAATCTGTAAATTAGGCAACAAAACCCTTCATGAATAAGTTTGATTCCACTAACCAGCTTCATTGTATGATAAAGGGAGGAGTCAGCTGGAAAATGCAATTTCCTGTACTTTTTAAAATGAACCAGCGCAGGGGTGACGCGCTCTAAGTTTGCAAATGGAACCCAACAAAATCCCTGAAACTTTTTTTATGAATGATTTTGATACTTAATTTACAATTTTTTTTACCAATATATTTCAGAATTTGGAAAAGTAATTTCTCCCAAATTCCTTCCATCAGGTGTTGCCTCATCTGAAAGCAATCCTGATCTTAAAGTTTTAGATTGAAGTGGGAATAGTCTTGAATTAAAACTTACAGAGTCAATCCATGCGAAATCATACAGGAAAACTAAACAATGTTGCTCACTATTTTTGATTTTTAAAACATTTTGCCTGTTAATTAACTGTTATATTGGGAGCATGAAACAATGGTTTAAAAAATTTTAAACCTTCAGAATTTTTTTTGGCAAGCACTTTTCAGAAGCTGCGGAAGCGACTTTTCGTGAAAAGAGTACTTTGTGAAGATGCTTATAACTTTTTTATTTATAAATACATCAAAATGATTTAAAAACCACTTGATTAAGCAAAAAATGATCTAAATTTCTATACCAGTCATTTTTCTGATAATTAGTAACAAAATTGTGTAAAATTGGCTTAAAAATAAGATTTTTTGTGTGAAATTTTACATTTTTGGCATAAAAATATTAGTAGAAGGAATTAAGATTCAATCTTACTTTTTTTTCCCTTGAATAGATACCTCATAGGACTATTCCCAGAAGTAGTGTGAAACATTTGAAGACAGTCCTTTTTTTAATATAATTTGTCAAACTTGGCATTTTGGAGAAAAAATGCTAACTTTGAGATTTAATATCTGAAAAGGGACTGAATGAAAATCTACAAAAATTTAACTGGATAACCTTCTTATAGTAGTAAATATGCAGCAAAAATGTTATGAGTGATATCGTTCTAGTTTTGGAGATATGGAGCCTCGAAGTTGGCTGAAAAATCACATTTATTTTGACACCAAAAAATCATCACATAATGCAAAATTAATTATTCTCATAATATTAGATGAGTTTTTTGTGGTATAAACTAACCCTTTTACCGAGACATATAATATTTAAATTTATTTTCCATTGACAGAAAGAAATAATTTAAATATTAGGCTTTTATAAATGCATTTTTTTCTACGTGTTAGTCACAAAAACATGATTTTCCACTCTAAAGCTGGGCTTTCACGGTCTTTATGCATCTAGTGAG
>JAXGGA010017991.1:0-23040 GCA_038373865.1 Uloborus plumipes | reverse complement strand
TAAGTTAAAGTATAAGTTATGACAAAAATCATTAAATCACAAGAAATTAAATATCTGCAGTTTCTTCAAAAAGTTTCACAAAATTATTTTGAACTATGAATTCACAGTAAAAGCAATGATCAATTTTTCATTTTCAGCTGGGTTGGTTTTTTATTTGTTAGCTTAGTTCAGAAAATCTATCCAAAACGGTATGCCCTTATGATTTCATCGTTTCTTTGCAAAAAAACTCGAAGACGATGAAATTTAGGTACTCATGTTATCATGTTAAGAACTGCAAATATTTCATTCAGTAAAAGTATGATGTAAACATTTGTTTCCTGATATGTAACCGTCAGGTCAACCGTCAAGTTGTCAAAGCGGAAATTTTGAATTTCATAACAGAGATATTTTTTCTTTTTCAATGTCTTACAAACTATTCTACTCGTATTCTTCAATAGCATGCCCAGAGATAACAGACTAAAAGACTTTCCCATTTGTAAGTAAATCAGATTCTTTTAATTCTAAAGATTTTCTCAAAACTAAAGGTACAAACAATGAACTATGGGCGTCGCCAGCAGAGAGCAGGCCCGTGTTTTTATTACAAACTTTGACTTTTCCTTATGGCATGTTTTTTTCCTCTCATTAAATTAAAGTTCATTGTGTGATTTTGAAAAAAAATATTAAACGTATTTCTCTTGTTTATTTTTTATCGAGAGGAAAACTCTAAGCCGGCACTTATCCATGGCAGACTCTTTTCAGTTTTAAAATTTGTCCTTAAACGTGTACCATTTTTAAAATTAGGATTCTTAGGAGCAAATTTTGTTGTAAAACCAGCATTTGTTGAGTCAAATAATAGAATATTTGCATTGTAATAAATTTAGTCATGTTTACAACCTTCTTTATACTGCAGGTGAATGCATTCTCAATCTGAATTTTCTGATGAGTTACTTAATGACAGTGGAATCTTGGAACTTTCAGGCAGATCTCGTAGCTTAAAAAAAAGGGAAAATGGTAGCAATTTATGTTTATTGTTAAGTAAGTGAGATTTAAATGTCCACAAAAAAGAAAAAATCCTTAAAAATCTCCACCAAATATGACTGAAGAAAAAAACTCATAACTTTTCACACAGGTACAGCAAGTTGATATAATATTTTTCAGGTCAATGTTGATCTCTCTCACTTGTACTCAGGCCTATCATTTAGGGGGGGGGGGTTCAATCCCTCCCCCCCTTGACTTTGAAAAATGACGGTCCTGAAAACATATTTGAAATGATGGGCTTACATTATTTATATTTATAACGTACCAAAGATAGCAGTGTGTGGGGAAAGGAACCCATAAGAGGTTGTTTCAGCACAGCCAGTCTTGTTTGTAAAGTTTCACCTTGATATTATTGAGAACTTTTGCAAAATGAGTAAAATTTGATAATAGGACAAAAAAACTTGCTATAAGGAAAAGCTCGACAGAAATTATATTTTTAAGCAGTATTTTTTGTTTGAATGTACGTACAAGTCAAGTTCCTAGCGGTGTATTGTGTAAATGTACATTATGTGTGTTTAATATTAAATTACTTTAAATCTACCTTTTTTTTGTATATAATATTGTTTTGAAATTTCAAGTATGTTCCAAGTTTTCAAATATGTTCCAAGTCTCATCAACTTTTTAAAACTTCTCAGGAGAAATAATCAAGCAAAATCATAAATTGTGGCATCTCCTGTAATGACAAAGGGTAGAATTTGTGATTTTATAATAAATGTTGAAAATGCTGACCACAATTCTTATTCACACAATGATTGTAATGTTTTATCAAATTGTGGACTGGACACTTAACTAAGTGCCTAGGAATTGCTGAGTTGACAATGTTTATTCAGTTTCAATTCAACTATATATCCTATGTGGATTACTGTTGTAATCATAAGCCCTTTACCAACAGGGACAAATCCATATTTTCCAACCCCCCCCCCCTTTCCCTCCCAGAGAAAAACCATAAAAATTGCAAAAAAAACATTCAAGTTTGGAAAAAAAGATTGATATGTAACGACATAAAAGTTGCCTTTTTAAGTGGATTAAAAATTTTCTATAGGGAAAATTAGTCGAAATAATTTGAAAATAGTCGAAATTTTCTTGTTTTGTTTCTTGTTGTTTCTGAAAGTACAAAAAAGCAGAAAAACATATCTTGAATTTCTCAGATAAAAGCTGTTTCGATAATTGTACTGCAATCCTTATCCTAATAAATGAGCAAAAGAAACATGTAATGGTCTGATAGATTTATGTTTTCACCGTTAATGTTCAAAGAAATATTTTTCCCATCCCCAAGTATGCTATTAGCTAGTTATCTGATGAAATTTTGGCAATTAACTCACAGTATATCAGTTACGTATATATGTTTTTATTTTGGAGAGGCCCCCAGGATGACCCAGCATCCAATCAAAGCTCCACTCCCTTTTTTTTTGTAATTTGAAGTTTTTTGGGGGGGGAAGCATCAGTGCCATGCAATTTTGGGTTCTCTTTGGGAAAACTTCAGTGGCAGGGGCAGAGCCGGATTTAGACCGAACAGTGCCCTAAGCCATTTCTGGTGTGGGACCCCCTGAAATATCCTAGAAGGCCAATTTTGAATTTTTTATACCCCCCCCCCCCCCCCCCCCCCCGTAGGTGTCTGTTCCATGCTTTGTATTTGCCTTTTTTTTTTTGTAGCTTTTCTTTTCTTTTTTCTTGACTTAGTCTTGAAAGGTCCAGAGTATCAGGAGAAAATTTCAGAAATCTTCCATTAAATGGGGTATGGTTGTATCTGCAACTTTAGAGGATCCAGGGGTTTCTCTCCCCGAGCAATTTTTTGAAAAATGTATACAAAATTCTGCAATTTGAAGCCTTATAAGGGCTAATTGGTACAACAAAAACATCTGGAAAAAAAGTCAGACGAAAACTTTTTTTGGGTTTTAGACTCTGTTGCCAATTAAGATTAATAAAAAGAAAAATCGCTTTTGGATCGGCAAATCGTTGAAATTAATCAACCGAGAAAAGGAGCAAGGGAAAAGAACAGATAGTCGTCACTTGCTCGCAACAACTTTCGATATACAGTAGAACCCCCGAAATGAAAACTAATTGGGGCTGAGCTCTGTTTGTATTCCAAAAGCTCGTATTTATCGGGTGGTCTATTTGAACTCTTGTTCTCATCTAAAAGTATTTGTTTTAAGTTAATAAAGTAATTATATCTCATAGAACATGAATACTTAATTTGACATCTACAGTGGACATAGTGGCCAGAATTTCGTTGCAAGTCTCTAAGTACAGTTTAAGGAAGTACAAAACAAGTGTATTCAGCAATGTTTATATGTATCGGTATGATGTACTGTGCACTGTATGATCGTGCCAGCTGTTGCATTTTTGTAAGCTTAGGGGAGAGCCGGATGCATACTGAAAAACCAGAGTGCAGCCACATAATAAAGTACAGAGCTGTATTATTGATTTAATTCAAGTGTTTGCTAAAGTAGCTGTTATCAGAAAAGGAAAGAAAGAAAAAAATCTTAGCTTTGATCGTAGTTATTGATTATTCCTTTTTTCCACATTTTATTTTAACCCTTCACTTCACAAGTGGTTCAGATTGTCCGAAGTTTTGGAGGTCTGGGGTTCAGATGTCTGATGTTTGTTTTTGATAATTCTCCCAATCCGCAGACGAGCATAACATTGAAATTAGAAACATGTGAGTCACAGAAAATTAACTCTAGCAGTCGCAGATTTACCATACTGCTGTTGAAAGGGAGCCCCCAAATGAGAACACAAATGACTCCTGAATATTAGTTTGTGTAATTCTGCTCACACGTAAGGTTCCCCCAAAAATATATTGCTATGGTCGCCCAAACCTATACATTTGTAACGGATCTCAACAAATGTGAGTAACAAAAGCATGAGAATCATGGTTTTACATTTTTGATGCAGATATAGCAAGGACTGCATTTAGCACATCTTGGTATCGCCCCCTGCATTTATTAGAAATTTTAAAACTAAAGACCCATAACTACACTTTTTCAAATGTTCAACCTTTTCAAGGAAAATATCCTTTTTCCTTGTATTTTTCATTTTTCAGGAACGAATGATGAATTAGTTAAGGAGTTGGTACAATGGAGTACCAACCAATAAAGTGGAGTTCTAAGCTATAGCTTGTTCACCTTGTACGTAAATCCATCCCTGTTTGTGAGTCTGGGGCCCCCAACAAAGCGTAGGCTATAACCTCAATTTCTAATATTTTCAACAACTTAAAACTGAACTATAATTTTATTTTAAAATACAAAGAGAAATTTTTCATAGGAGTTAAGGGGGCCTTTTAAAGCAGTGCCCTTGCTAAATTTTGAAACACTTGAAACTGAACTTTGTTGAAACTTTTATTTATTTATTTTTTTATTTTACGATACGATTTTCAAAAATTCGTGGGAGTAGGGGGCCCTAAGCTGCAGCTTGTTCAGCTTGTACGTAAATCCAGTCCTGGGCAGGAGATATTTAGAGATCTTTCTTCGAAATTGAATCATAAAAGTGCTGTTTCAGACTATCTTTGGTATTTATGTTACGAAAGGGTGGTGGTTTGAGGACTGTTCTCTGGAAATTTTTCAAAATTGATGTAACAAAAAACGGTTTTGTTTGAGTTATCTTCAATGACGTGAGGAGTATAGTAAGGATTCAAGAACTGTCTCCAGAAATTTTGAAACATAAAATTTTCAAAAGAGCAATTTTAATTTGAAGTCATTAATTGAAAGACAATGCGAGGAGTGCCTTCTCTCGCATATTTTGAAAACTGAAGGTTTAAAAATACTTTCAACAAAGGTGCTTTTTGTATTACAATTTATAAAAATACTACTATTGGAAACTGTTTTCTTTCATACATAAAAATCAGGGATAAAGTTCAACATTATGAAGTTATTGCATACATATTACCCATTTTCCAAAATATGTAAAATTTTCTGCCTCTGATGGCTAAGCAACTGTCATAAGAAAAGCTGCTGAGCATCAGAAGCTCAAAATATTTTCTTCACTGAAAAAGGTTACCTTTTTACTCTGAATTATGTCTATCCAATATTTTGCAGTTAAATGTTTTAATAAAGTGATTTTTCCCAAGAAGTCATTTAGTGAAAATATTCAATCTTTCAAATCTATTTTAATTTTTCTTGTTTACATTTATTCACATCAGTAAAGTACTGGTCCGATATTTATAAGAAAACATGACAATGATGTCTCAGAGCGAGCGAGGGAGGGTGGGCTATATGATGGTTTTGCATCGCATGCGTCCCTCTAATAAAGATGTTGTTACGTGTATGGCCTTTCGCTGAAAAAGGTTGTGCACCCAGCACCCCTACTGTATTTTATTCAAATGAAAGTTAGAGAATTTTTTTTAGAGAAGTACAATATAAATTACACAGATGTTTCGAACTTTTCCCTCCAGACAAGTGCAATAAAACAAGGAGTTCCTGTATTATTATTATTACTATTGTTTTAGAATTGAAGTGCTTGGAGGATGAAGGGGCTATGTTGCATTTTAAAAAAGGAACACTTTGAAAAATGTTAAGAAATAGATACAGGTAATCAAATAAAACTTGGTACATTAAAAAGCAGAGGTCATTAGACCAATTTCATATGCACACCAACAACAAAACAAGAAAACAAAAATCTGGTATGGACCCCACACTACTTCCTTTTACGTGTAAATTTCATAGTAGTTGCCTTAAGTTTAAGTGTTAAAAAAAGTGCTTGGAGTGAGCAAGGTAACAATTCAAATATTTACTCCCCTAATCTGCCACGAAACAATGCAAAAAATATTTTATAATGGTTAATTTTCTAAATATTGCTGATTTTAAGATCATTCAGTGAATTTTTCGCAAAATATCGCCAATAGCGCCAAGTTGAACTCAAATTCAAAAAATAATTTTTTTGCCAAACTTGTCGCCAACTTGGCGTTATGTTGCCAAGTTGGCGTCAAGCACTTGGCGACCAAAAGCTTGGCGACATATCGCCAAGTGGTCGCGCCAATTCATATCACTTGAGTCTGCATTGAAATTAACACTGATTTACCCACAAAAAGGGGTAAAACACCCCCTTGGGAACATTCGAATGCAACCACAAGGGAACTAACCAAGGGAACTAGACCATCCTCAGAGCCTACATACCAAGCTAGAAACTTCTACGGCATATAGTTTTTGAGTTATGCGACCCACATACCATACATACATACATCCGCACACACGTACATACAGACGTCACGAGAAAACTCGTCGTAATTAACTCGGGGGTGGTTGAAAAGGATTTTTCGGCGGCTTATATGTTGGTAGGTACATATATGCACGTGCTGACAGGTCGAAAAAACTGCTGAACATTCATTCGCAAAATCAAAATTTAGACTCAAATTTGAGTGATTTTTTTTTTCGCGATCACAATACTTCCTTTACTACGTAAAAGGAAGTAAAAAAACTCCAAAATAAAACTTTGAACTTTAATTGCTCGCATTTTCTGTTTTGTCACATAACCCCTTCATCTCCCAAGCCCTTCAATTATTATTGTTTATTTCTTCCAATGATTTTATTCATCTAAAGTTGAAAGCTTATTTCAGTACGCAATCGTCTGTCATCATTTTATGTGCTCTGTGCATTGTTTAAAAACGAAGCGTTTTCTTCGCGAGTTACAACTCTAACTTGTGATTCTTTATTTGCTGAGCTGGTAGCTTCTGAATTTGGCAAATGTCCTTGTGGAGAAAATGGCATCTTCCCAAAATCTCGCTACTACACATCCTTCTAGTTCTCCCTTTCATTTTTTGTTTTTCTCGTTTTACTCGGCTGTTTTTAAACTCCTTTGAGAGCGAGTAGTATTATTATCGCGTTTCCCCGTTTCCCTCCATCTCCCGATGTTTTGGGGGAAGTTTACTTGTAAATAAGTTACCGTACTTGTAAAATTACAGGTCAATATTTGATCAAATTTTTTTTTTTAAAATTAAAGTTATTGCATTGTCACAGAAGCATTACATTTCAACCGATGATTTCGTATACAGGGATGAAAATCTTCCGCGGATCCGCGATTTTCCGCTTTTTGTATTTTTTCGTTCTTTCCGCGGTCAAAAAATTTACGTTGCATCAAGTGCAGGATAAAAATAAAGATACACTCATTATTAAAATGAATCTTAAAATAAGTTGATTTTAAGTAGTAGAGGTTGAAATTTTTTCCAACTTCCAAAATAATGGAAATGTTTTTTGGGTGCAGCAGGATTGAAATGTCGAGGATGACGAGCAAGTATCGGCGAACTTTGTACTCTATTTTGGCATGCTGCCTAAAACATAAGTCTCCATTGTAGAAGATAGAAATTAAGAAAGTTCAGCTAAAATATTCGAGATATCAAAAAATTGGGAAAATGATTTAAAAGAAAAAATATTTTAATAAATTTAAAATTTGCTAAAATAACTGAAGACAATGCTATATTAATCAAAAAATTTATTTCTTGAAATACACGTGTCTAATTCGTCAAAAATTACAACCGCCCCCCTTTTTTTAGCCTGCTTTCCCGTTAAAAATAAAAGAAAGACGAAAAAAGTATTAAAAGTGGCTTAATGCATCTAAAAAATATCGCCAAGTCCAAAAAATATCGCCAAGTCCAAAACATATCGCCAAGTCCAAAACATATCGCCAAGTCCAAAACATATCGCCAAGTCCAAAAAATATTGCCAAGTCCAAAAAATATCGCCAAGTGAAAAAAATAAAAAGGTAAAATGAATATCGAAAATTTAAAAATTTGAAAGTAGGGTATTGAGATGGGGAATTTGTGTGTCTGTCGGTCTGTCTGTCCCCCCCTAATAACTTTTGAATGAACATTCCGGTTTGGACAAATTTTTTTTTGTTGGAAAGATCTCGGCGAGTACAGCTCATTCCCATATTTGATTTTTCGATTTGAACAATTTTTGGTGCAACTTTAAACCGTTCAAACAACCTGGCCCGCGATATTAACTTTTTAGTTAACAGTCCGATTTGAACAAACTTTTTTTTGTTCGAAAGATCTTTTCAAGAGTACTTCATTCCCGTATCTACATTTTCGATTTGAACAATTTTTCGTTCAACATTGAACCGTTCAAACAAGCTGTCACCCCTAATAACTTTTGAGTGAACAGTCTGATTTAAATAATTTTTTTTTGTTCGAAGCATTTCGGCAAGGACACTTAATTACCGTACTTAAATTTTAAATTTGAACATTTTTGGTTCAACATTGAACCGTTCAAGCAACCTTTTCCCACCTAATAACTTTTAAGTGAACCGTCCGAATTGAATAAACTTTTTTTTTGTTCGAAAGATCTTATCAAGAATACTTCATTCCCGTTTTTAAATTTTCAATTTGAACAATTTTTCGTTCAACATTGAACCGTTCAAATAAGCTCTCACCCCTAATAACTTTTGAGTGAACAGTCCGATTTAAACAAACTTTTTTTTGTTCGAAAGATCTCGGCAAGGATACTTCATTATCGTACTTAAATTTTCAATTTGAACATTTTTTCGTTCAACATTGAACCGTTCAAGCAACCTTTTTCCACCTAATAACTTTTAAATGAACCGTCAGAATTGAATAAACTTTTTTTGTTCGAAAGATCTCGTAGAGACTCATTCCCATATTTCACTTTTCAATTTGAACCATTTTTCGTTCAATGATGAACAGTTCAGAAAAAAATTTAACATGACGCCTACTGGAAAATTTAAATTGAATGTTGATTCTGAACTTCAAGGCGGATTTCTTTCAAACTAACTTTGTAAGAAAATGATTTTGATAAATAATGTATTGTAAAGTACGTTTCTGAATAATCTTCTGTGAGGACTCTGATTCCGACTCCGACTCCGCAAACATGGCGGAAATGCAGGCTCAGAAAAAAATGACTGACTGGGCAGACGATTTTTTGTTTATTTATTTATTTGTTTTGTTTAATTTATTACTATTATGATTTTTTTTTTTTGGCAGACGATTTTTTTTTTTGCTAACAAAAATTTTTCATTCACGAGAGCATTTTATTCTTTATTTATATTTAACAACTGGCAACGGATTAAAAATGAAATTCAAGACATTTTATTAACGAACGAGTTTTTTTTTTTTTTCTTTCTTTGATAAAATGTGTTTTAATTTATTTATTTATTTTTTCTTTTGAAAACGATTGTGGAATTTTTCTACGGAAGAACTATAACAGTTACATTCTATAAAAGGTGCGACAAAACTTAATTGACTCGTTTATTTAATTTTTACGTGTCTATTTCATCTGATGAGAGGGGTATATTTTGCTTTTAGAAATCAGCTTTAAGTGCTATAGAGGTATGTTTGACATAATTTTCAGTTTCAGATAATCAAGAGAATATTGATCAGATGCTACAATGCCGATGTCGGTGTACTGTAAAGTATGCTCGTTTAGTTCTTGACAGAACTTCTTGTTTTCTCTACATTGTTATAAATGACTTAAAAATAAATTGTGAATGAGCATTTAAAAAGTTTTAAAAATGTTTACTTTCGATTTCACGGAGAAAATTAAGAGAAAATCTTGCATGACTAATTTCGCATAATATGGAAAAAAAACTTAAGATAGTAAGTAATGATGCACCGATTAAACGGCCACTTTTTCCGATTATTGATAATCGTCAACATTTCGCCGATTAATAGGCGGAAAAAATATTTTTTAAACATTATTTTTTAATTTAATTTCATTCTCTTTCGTCTTCATATTTTTTAATTTAATTTCATTCTCTTTCCTCATCAGCGAGAAACTGATGGATATTTTATTAACAGTAAATAGATGTAGTTTCTGCAATCCTTACTATAATATATCTACTTATATTAAAAACTGAGTATCTTTCTAACTATCTTTCTATGTCACGCTTCTTTCTCCTGAACGCCAATGACCTGAAAGTCGAACCAGGTACCGATAGATAGGTAATTTTTCAGGCTTCATTAGTTTCAATTGATATAATTATACGATTTTAATTAGCGAAGATATCAATAAGTAGTCAAGTTTAAAGCGATTAAGCCTAATAAATGATTAAATATGAAATCCATTCTTGCAAACCGTCGTTGCTATGAAACAGTAATAACAATGATAATGAGAGTTTTGAATGAAGGCTTAACTAAATCAAACACGAAACTCATAAGCGGGCCACTTACGTAGAATTTTTATCGCTAGCTACTGGTAATATTTTGAAACATTCATTTGTTGAAGAGCCATCTACTTATATTAAAAACTAAGTAGGGGAAGACCGCCTATATTGGACCCCCTAAGAACAGGAGACCTGTGTCGCTCAATGTGAAGCAAAACAAAAATACAAAATAGAGCATCGTAAGCTAAATTTAATCAGGAACCACCCTAGGAGCTTATATTTTCTAAAAATATCGACATTATTTTTTAAAAAATTATCTTACACAGGGTTCCCACGGGCCTGAAAAAAGCCCTATAAAGGCCTGATTTTTGAGTTTGATTTTTAGGGGCCCCTAAAAAGGCCATATATTTTATCAAAAGCCCTAAAAATGATTCAAAGCCCTTTTTTTTTAAAAGAATTTGTAAGAATTCTAAGTACGCGTCTCGCTCCCTTCCATTTTGGAGATTCAAGGTCGCAGATCAAGGTGAGACTTATCGGGCTTTAGCCACGCCTGTGGTGTGAGGGTGAGCTTTTATTGGGTATCGTTTTCCGTGACGTATACGTGGCTCCTGGCACAGCCATCTTAACACAAGTATTTAGAAGGCTGTGCTCCTGGTTGCAAAGAAAAAAGACAAAAAATTAAAGATTATAAATCTGCTGAACTTGTTATTTTATGGACGTTCTTCGACGATTGTTGATACGTAGAAGCTTGGGTCGATTTTGCACGGCGATTTGAAATAGCGTGCATTTCTGTTTTCTCTTCTTATCTTGTTTGCAAGTGCTGCGCAAATTGCGCCACGCTGCGCCAAATAAAGAATCTTGCGCCATCCTGCTCCCAAACGCACTTTTAGATCGAAATTGCGCCTGACTGCACCAAAACGGCCGTTTTTCTAGCGAATATCGCTAAAAAGGGGCATAACTTCTGCTTTTGTTAACCGTACGTTATGACGGTTGCTATGCGATATTCTGAACATGTGCGTCGCGAAAAATATTCTCCTTATCTGAAATTTCAATCCTTTTGCATCTTGCAAAAATTTTGATATTTTTCACAATCCAAAATTATTTTGACACATGCTACCTCAGCTTAACTTATTTTATGTTTTATTTTGAGAAAAAAGTAATTTATTTTTAAAAGCTTGTCAACATCTAGCGTTTACGTCGGGGACGAAGTTTCCTCTGTTGAAGATTTCAATCCAAATGCATCTTGCAAACATTTTAATATTTTTGACAATTAACTGTTATTTTGACAATAGATACCTTCCATTAGCTAATTTTAGCTTATATTTTGATAACAAACAATTTATTTTTTCTATTTATATACCTATTAATTTTTCCAAGCTTGATTTTAATAAGCATTAGGTTCTCCATTGCTTCATTTTTTGGAAAGCAATTAAAACAATCAAGCACATAATGTTTAATTATGATTTTGTACTGAAAGGCAGTATTTTGAAAAGTTAAATTTGTAAAATTCTAATTTTAATAGCTTAAAATAGAATTTTCCATGCTACTAGCAGCAGTGTTCCCATTAGGTCATTAAAGGAAAGATAAAATATTGATGTGTTGTACAAAATTCAGAGATACTTTATGGCAGCACATAATTATCTCATTCTACTGTTTAGAAGTTCTAAAGTTTTGTAACCAGCACATATTTAAGGCATTAAAAGCAGAGAGACAAACAAATTAAATGTGAAGCAGTATACAATAGTTACACAAGAAGCTTAATCCAATCAAGAGTCATCAGATTTTTTATTAAATTTAGCAAACCAACGACTAAAGTCAGCTGTTAAGAACAATGTCTTGTCTGAAATCGAGTTGCAAAATGGATTTTAGAAGATGCAGAGAAGTTATGAATGAGAAAGAGAAAGAACAGTAGAACAAAAAGAAGCGAAGTTAAACTTTTAAATTAAGGTTTTTCAATTTTTAGCTCACAAAATCTAATTTTGCGCGATAAAACATAAAAAAACTTTAGTTTACTTTTCAAGCACAAAGGTAGTTAGTTCCTCAATTTTAAGTTAAAGCGCATTGTTAACAAAAGAATATCCAAATGCTATTGATAATTATGCAACTAAAAAACCAAAAAATGTCTAAATTTTTCATATTGTTGTGGAAGTTTTAAACCAAACGTCTACATTTCATATTTGACCATCACGAATGCGCTCCTAGGTGGATTGGATTTTTTTTCTTTTATGTAGGCCTAGAGTCTGCTTGTTAATCCTTCAATTTTATAAATTGAAGTGTGTGTCATATTGTACTACATTTAAATGGTTTAAAAGGAACTGTTACAATTTTATTTAAAATTTGTTCATAAAATTTTTGTCGTGAGTGTAGAAGCTGTATAGTAACCGTTGCTCATTTCTTAAGCTGTGTTAAAAATGTAAAATGATACATAACTGGTAATAAAATGTATATGGGAGTTGAAGCTTTGCTGTTTATAGAAATGAATATATTGTGCAAGAACATAATAGTTATGTTTTTCGACTAAACTGATAAGCTTTTCCTTTAAAAGCTAGTTATTCAGCAGAAGTACGACTAGATAACGTCAAGTGGCCCTATATATTCTGGAAAATGGGCCTGAAAAAGGCCATATAAAGGCCCTATTTTTTAATCTGCTAAGAGGGTGGGAACCCTGTTACAAAAAGTTGAAAAAGTCCAATTTAGGAATATATGCGCCTATATTGAACCACGCGCTTCCTAAATTGGACCGTGCCAGGAAATCATGGAATAATTTGTATTTGAACTATACATCTATTTTCCAGGATTTGCAATAGAATTTCTTTTGCTTCGGTCACACTTAGGTAGTGTTGATAAACTCACCGATGGCATTTCATGTACTTAATCATGTTTTACACTTTATCTCCATGGAAAATATTGCAATAACAGTGTTTTGTGCAGTTTCTTGCTTCTTCTTGTGAGACTTTTTATGTTCTATGCTTCTTTCATACTGCGTTAGAATGATTGCTGAGATAGCCTTCCTTTTTGATCTTTCTAATTTTTAGGTAAGGTGATATGTGAGCCGGGGCTTTACAAAATCATAGTTGGAGTTAACAATCATGCTTTGAGGAGAACTATCCGCTGATTTGGCAGAGCTTGTACTAATTTAAGTCGTAGCTAGTTTTTGAACATGGTGTACAACAGTACAACTTACACCGAACATGTAGCCTGTTCACTTTGAGTAGTTTTATCTGGACTACTTACCTCTAACTCTGCTCCAGCCAAGTCAATGCCATTAAACACACGTCAATTAACAGGCCAAACTCCTGTTCTTTGGAATCAACTCATAACATTTGCCATGGCCTTGATTGTGGTTTGCCCATAAGAGTTAAAAAACAGTTCTTCTACGCGATATTGGGTAATGGATCTCATTAGATGCATCACATGCTCGATTAAAATATGTAGATAGAGACTGAATAAAGACTTTATATACGTGCATGGTGTGCTTAAAGAGAAAGCATTATTATACCGCTCTCGCTCGCCAAGTTTATTGCATCTATGTTCTTTATGTAAGTGCTGTGCCTATCTATTAATAGAACATGCTTTTTACATTGCTTGGCTTAACGGTTTTGATGGAATGTTGTATCAATTGTGTGAATTATCGTTTGTGATTCAACCTTTTTTTGAACAAGCATATTGCTCATCAGGGGGTGCTTTTACGATAAGCTCATACATGGAACGTAATCTTTTGAAAATAGGCATGGGGAGGGAGAGGGGCTAGCAATTCTGTTGCACTCATGCAGCAAACAGCCAGTGTGCTTATAACAGGCTCACCACGCATTACTGCTCCAAACTGGTGTTTACCTTTATACGTCAATATATTTTGGGGCTTTTGGACAGTTAAAAGACCGGCTTCATTTACATTGAGCATTTTAGTAGCATATAAATTGTTTCTTTTTAAAATCTTTTCGAACAAATCGAAGAATTTCATTTTTTTTTTCTCTGTAAACCAGCAAAAATTTTTATTTAAATTAATAACTACGTTTAACAACCCGAAACTGCAGCTTAATAGAAAAAGAAAAAAAAACATATATTTTAAGAATTGCAGCTTCTAGAAAATGTGCTTGATAAAAAAAAATGAATATCGTGAATAGCTGTTAAAGTGTGCTTAAAATAATCTTAACTGCCGCTATTAAATCAGATGAATCACTTATTTTATATTACAATTAATAAAAAGTCTTGTTTAAAATTATATTCTTAAATTGGACCACCGGTCCAATATAGGAAATTTTTTTCGGTTCAATAAAGGAAAACATGCCATTTTTTATTCTTCAGCTCATTTCTCTGTCAAAAATTATCACAATCGTGCATGTAAATACATAGATGTAATCCTTATTAAACACACATTATCATGCTATAACAGCAATTTACCTCAGCTTACAAGTTTTAGTACTATCTCACTAAGTACAAGTCCGCAAAATAAGATTGTACACGTTTTCAACATAAATCATGCCGTAACTCACGCTACGCAGTTCGAAGACTGGTGAAACTTCATACACATTGATTTTATTCATAAAACTTTATATTTCTACCCTTAATGTGTAGCATAGATCACTGTACTAGATTTTAAGCCCGAGGTCCAATTTAAGCAGTGGTCCGATATAAGCGGTCTTCCCCTATCTATGTCTGCTTTTGTCCTTTGAGCGAGCTGAACTTACTGAAACTTTCCTCACCATATTGAAGGCGCGAAGCATCTCAATAATTCAAATGATTTTTTTATATAGGAAAAAAGTGAAGGCGTGAAGCGCCTGTTAGCGAGCCGCCTTGGCGGGGAGTAGTTTCTTGAAATTTTCCTCACTATTTTCAGGGCACGAAGTGCCCGTGCAACGTCGGGCCACGTGCGTGGTATGTCTTGAAATCGAATGAACATTAAATTCTATCAAATAATTTAACTTCAGAATGAGGTAAAGGTTAGAGAAGGGGGACGTTATGCATCAACATGCCGCAGGAAGCTAATCTAGCTGCCCTGGCAGCTAGTAGTCTCATAAAAGCGTACAGAGTATGAACAAAACAATTAGTCATACAGTGTGTAAAACTGCATGGAATATTAAAAGATATCCCTCACAGCTGATATTTATGTGATACTATTAGGAATAATTAAATTTTTGAATTGGACTGCGAAAACATGATCAACTGGCGGATTTTTTTTTTAATTGCTTAAAGTATTCCTTAAACAAGAAACTACGACCAGTAAATTGATAAACAAGGAATAAATAATTTTCTGCAAACGCAAGTATAATATGTAGTAAGAAAGTGCAGTGAGTAAAAACGAAACAAATGATTCAAAGAATGAAATATTAAAAAAAAAACTAATTTTCACAGTTGATATAATTTTTTTATTAATTCATTTTCCTAGTTTGAATAAATATACACATATAGACAATGTTGCAACACTTTTCATAAAGTCGATATTTTTCTCTGAGCCGAGTGCTTTTAGTTAACCTTTAGTTTTCAAAGAATACAAGTTTCAAATTAAATGGTTACTAATAATTGAAAAATCAATTTAAACTAAAAGTGCACTCTTAAATTAGAGTGCCGTAAAATGGGGGGAATCGGTACACTTTTCAACTTTGGTTGTAAAAAAAGTAGTTAAAAAAGATTTTTTTTTTAATTTGATTTTTTGGGTAAAAACTTCGGTCTTGCTTTGCTTTTGATATTCCAACCAAAGACAAAACATTTTGAACAGTTGTTATTTATGTAGGAATTTAGGGGTGTTCCGAATCACCCCGCTGATAGGGGTCAATCGGAACACATGCTAAAATTTTCATTTTTTTTTCAATTTAACCTATAATAGGTCCCACAAACATGAGTAATATGTTGTTTTTAAATAAGAACAGATAGTTACTGTCAAATAAAAGTTTATTTTCTATACTAGTAAACGTTTATGATTTGTCAAACTTCAAAATGATTTTGAACTAATGAAAAATTAAAATTAATTTTAAGAAATGCTTTTGAACCGAAATATAAAGATTTAACATAAATTGAAGTCCCTCATGTCGTCCACAAGTATGTACTTGTCCTTTAAACTAGCAGTAGTGGCTTGGCTTAAGTTTTTTCATAACATCTTCTGGCATGAACGCTGCCTTTTCTTTAGTTTCTTAAAATCTCTGGGTTTCGGGGATTGTCCTGTAAGATTTTACCATTTAATCATCACTGACTGTGTACTGGACTTTTGCTACATAAAGTCTGTATGACTTACCATCATGTATTTTAAGTAAAAAGTCTCATGGAGCAAAAATCTTTTTAAGTCTGCAACTTTCTGTCATTCTAAGATCTTGTTATTCACGAGAAGAGATAAACAGTAATAAATCCTTGTCCTTGTCTTAAATTGAAGAATTTGGTTAGAATCTTAACTTTTAAAACAGTTTTCTTTAAATATAAATTGGAACAACAGAACAAAGTGTTCCGATTCACCCCGCAAATCCTTATCCCAAGAAATTATGAAGAATATTTCATTTTTATGCCAAAAATATACTGTCTCTTCTAATGTGGTACTCTGTTGCTCAGATACATGCATAATTAAAAAATTTTGTTCTTAGATTTGAAATATACTTTCATAAAGTTTTGCAGACCATGAAAACTTGATGTTTTTTAGCTTCCCGCTTGCAGCCTTGCGCACAAGCCAATAGTGTTGCCGGAATCACAAAAATATTTTTTTCCTACATTTTTTTCCTGTCTAAAATAAATAAATAAATAAATAAATAAATAAAATAAAATAAAAACTGCCAAAATACCCGACGGCATATTTATGAAGAGATTCTTTGTGTGATCAGGAAGTTTTGTTACATTAATTTTGTTACAAAATTACATTTACTGTCGGCCCCGCTTAAACGAATACTGTCGGTTCCAAGAAATATTATTCGATTAAGCGCGGTATTTATTTAAGCGGGGATCTTTAACACTGCGTCTTTGACATTGGTTCAGAGAACATTTATTCGTTACCCAATTAAGCGGGGACGACAGTATTTACTATTAATAAAATGAAAACTGATTAATCGGCAAGATTTTGCCGATTATTAATAATTGGCAAAGTGGCCGATTAATCGGAACTGACGATTAATCGGTGCATCCCTAACATTTATTGTGAATCATGCACTTAGAATATTTTGCAACAGAATTTAGTTTCGGCTGATTTATACCTTCTTGTTTGAAAGACTCCTAGCATGGGTGCCACTCTAAAAAATAACCAAGACTGAAAAGCACTTGTCGTCATTTTGCTACACAAACATGTAAGCGCGTAAGATGTCTGATGTTTAATGCACAAATATGTTGCATTTTTATGTTGTAATTAACTATATGATAAAACCAAATCGCAAAATTAAGTAAAATCTAAACTTTCAGAATAGTTGTTTCGAAAATTTTTTTGGAAGGGAACGTGATAACAAAAAACTTACTGTATTTGTTACTGAAGAAAAAAAGCTGCTAATTTTATAGTTCACGTTAAAAGATTCTTGACAGTAAAAATCGTTTCTGGTGAGAGATTCTTAACTAAAAGATACACTGAAAAAAACAGCTTTAACATAATTTTCTGGATTAATGTAGCTATGATTGAAATAATTTATTTAATTACTAGTCTTCAAGGTGCAACTAGAGAGAAAGTTATTAAGCAGTTGCTTGGTTTTTTTTTTTTTTTTTTGAAAAATCTGAATGAGATATTTTTTTAAATCTTCATTTCATTTTTTCACGAAACAAATTTCCAAATGATACGACATTTTACAAAATACGGAATTCCGTCCGCCAGACGGAAGTGTGGCAACCATGACTCCTAGCATCAACTGCTTTGTTTTGTCAGCAGAGAGGGCCTTGAGATTTTCTTCAACAACTAGTTAAAAAAAAAATCTAAGAAAAATTTTGCTCGATTCTTGAATTAGTTGAACACTGTCTTGACTGTCACTCACCGTTTTTTTAACTTGTTTTTTGACCAGTTTATATGATATTTACACTATCATTGGGGGGGGGGGGGGGGTGACTTATTGATCTGAGACCAGTTAGAGGATTTTCCTTTAATAATAAGAAAACAAACATGGGTACAACAATTCTTACAGTTTAGTGCTCTTTTGTACAGCAAATGATTAATAGCAGTTCCACTTACTGCTATTAAATGGACAGCTTTTTTGCTCACGGACATTGAAATCAACGGCACTATGGTTGTTTTGTAGGTGAAAATAAAGATTATGTCACCAACACTTGACCACACATATCGTTGGCTGAGTACAAGTAGGTCACTGTGAATTTAGAAAAATGGAATTTTTCACTTTTGTTTCCACTTTTGGTTCCACAGTTATTGTTCGAAAAAAATCCAGTGTTTCTAACGAAATGAATTTTGAAAATGGTAGTTTAATCGCATTTAAAAACCAAGTCTTCGTATATCCCCCCCCCCCCCAAAAAAAAAAAAAAAAACTTTGAGAAAACGTTGATTTGTTGAGCTTTCTTTGAAGCAGAATGAAAGGAAAAAAGTAGTTACCTTCTATTGGCACTCGCCCCGCGACATTTCATAAGATTTGAAAAACAAAAACTGTTTATAAGAAGTGTTGAAAGGGGGGGGGGGTGAAACAAGGAAATGTCGAAGTTTCATTGGATTAACATCGACGAACGTAAAAAACAGAAATCAAAATCAATCCTAGCAATCGAACTCCCACTTCTCGCGTCAGGACAGCATGAAATCATTCAGCAAACGACAACCCCCGAAACTCCGCTCCGCTATTGGTTCAACTCTTCGTCTTCCTTCCTTCTAAAAAGGATGGTGACCCCGATGTCTGTCGCACGGGGGTTTTGCATCCCAGTTTTCACCGCCGCACGCTGTAAACATGTGCGCTTGGGCCTCCATGTGAGCGTCTGCTTTCGGTAGTTATGTGTGCGTCCGTTCCTCATTGTTTATATCCATTTCATGCTAGATATCACCATGGGGTTATTATTCCGTTTCAACAATTTCGTCAGTACAAGGAAATACGCAAGGTATTATTTTTCTTTTTTGTTCTGTGCAGAATCTCTCATGATGTATTGTGTAAAATTTTAAGTGTAAATCTTGTTATTACCAACGGTACTAGAACAAAACATGCGAGTTTTATGGAAACTATTTCAACACTTTAAGGTCCATGGGACACATGTGTCCAAGTTCAAAATTAATTTTACTACCTATAGAATACGAATAATTAATTAATTGCATTTTCTCTTGTTTTTGTGGCACGAGAATCTAAATATTAACAAAATAATAATAATAATTTATTTTTTCAAAAAGACATTGTAATTTCATTTTGAAAACATCGAAAATGTTGAATTCTAACCTATCGTCATAAATCTAAATTCATACTGTTATGCTTCTACTCTTATTCAAGGTTACTTTTAAATTGAAGATTAAATGCAGGTAATGTCATTAACTATCCACATATTTATGAGTTGAATCACAAATCAATCAAATTTTGGAAAATAGTTGTAGTTTTGCATCTCTCATGAGCCATTTAGCTGTATATTTCCCATTTATTTGCACCAAATCATTTGAACCAATTTCAACAAGACTTGACATCCATGCCATTTATGTCACCAGTTGATAAATTGTTTTCTGTAATATTAAGCAATTTCCATTCCTGTCCTCAAAGCTTATAGTCCTTAAAACTTCAATGAATAGCAAAACATATTTTTAACGATTTAATAGTTTGAATAAGAAATAAAAAGTTAATAAAAGTGTTAGTTTATAATCTAAAAGCTTGTTTAAAAGCTGTATTTCTTCTGCAAGAGTTGGATGTTTTGCAGGGACGTCATTTCAAGTTTTTCCAGGGGGGGGGGGGCAAAGGATTCAAACACAATGCAATTTCATCGGAAAACATAAAAAACCACGCCCACTTATGTGTAAATACATTGATTTCTCAAAGCCAGGGAGGGGCAATTGACCCCCCCCCTGCCCCCCCCCCTGAATGACGGGCTTGATGTTTTGCATTTCAAAAAGGCACCATTTTTTCTATTGAACTGTTTGTATCGTAATATTTTAAATTTAATAAAAAAGTAAAATTGAATCGTTTATTTCGAAAAGGTAACATCTCTATTTTGATCTCCTCTGTCTCTTTAGAAAATTAAACAGCGCACGGTTATATTTTTGAATGTCATAATCAATGAAAAAATGCCTTTAGTTAAGTACACAATTACTGCAATAATTTACCAAATAACCATTGATTATGACATTCAAAAATAAACCGTGAGCTGTTTAATTTTCTAAAGAGAGGAGATCAAAATAGAGATGTTACCTTTTCGAAATAAACGATTCAATTTTAATTGCAATTGGAATAAATGCTGTTTGTTTTGAAATGATGTTTGCAGTATATTTACGAAATTTGTTTCATCTCAATGGGCTTCCATGCCAGACATAAGTTTATTTCTTGATAAGAGCACCTAGTGGGAAAGCTGCCTTCCTGGACGATTTCCAAAGGGAAACCTCACATTTGGGTATTGTTCCATTGAACCGAAAACACAATAAATTTGCTATCGACAGTTCAATGAGAGCTGACAACGCATCATTTCAAATAAACCGATTCTCAAAGCAGAGACTGCAATGCTAGCTTTGAACCCTGGACCCTCTGGTTTTGAACCAATCATGTTACCGTTCAGTCTAGACTCGACTACATTTCATTATTTTGAGTTACTTTTTAATAAGTATAAAAATGTACTTATCCTTAACAAAGACTTGCCGAGTGACAAAAAATGAATAGCATTTCACTTCAAATTGATCTCATTACTCCTTCGGCTAACCGTGTCAGTTTGTGTAATCTTTATGAGGATAAGGTTTGTTAACGAAATTATGGTGTCAAACTGAAGTAGAATTATTCTGGCGGGTGCCGCAAAAAGCCTCTAATTTTCAATGAATGTGATAAATAAAATTTAAATGTTGCTCCTTCTCAATAATGCCTATGTTAAATAAATCAAGTCTATGTTAAAAAAGAAAATAAAAAGTTAATGTTAACAAAAGTGGACAAAGAAAAAGAAAGATTGAGTTTCTTAAAAGGTAGACCAAATATTATAACAAGAAGTTCTGTCAAGAACTAAACGAACCTACTTTCCCGTACATCGACATCGGCATTCTAGCATCTAATCAATATTCTCTTGAATATCTGAAACTGAAAATTTTGTCAAACATACCCTTATAGCACTTAAAGCTGATTTCGAAAAGAAAAATATACCCCTCTCATCAGATTAAATGGACACGTAAAAAGTAAATAAACGAGTAAATAAAGTTTTGTCGCACCTTTTAAAGAATGTAACTGTTATAGTTCCTCCGTAGAAAAATTTCACAATCGTTTTCAAAAGAAAAAAAAATAATAAATAAAATACAAGTACAAAGAACATCAAAACACATTTTATCAAACAAAGAAAAAAAAACCTCGTTCGTTAATAAAATGTCTCGAATTTTATTTTTAATCCGTTGCCAGTTGTTAAATATAAATAAAGAATAAAATGCTCTCGTGAATGAACAATTTTTGTAATCGAAAAAAATATCGTCTGCCAAAAAAAAAATAAACAAATAAAAATAATAATAATAAATTAAACAAAAAAAAAATGAATAAATAAAAAAAATCGTCTGCCCAGTCAGTCATTTTTTTCTGAGCTTGCATTTCCGCCATGTTTGCGGAGTCGGAGTCGGAATCAGAGTCCTCACAGAAGATTTTTCAGAAAAGTACTTAACATACATGTTTTATCAAAACCGTTTTCTTACAAAGTTAGTTTGAAGGAAATCCTCCTTTAAGTTTAGAATCAACATTCAATTTAAATTTCCCAGTAGGCGCTCATGTTAAAAATTTTTCTGAACGGTTCATCATTGAACGAAAAATGGTTCGAATTGAAAATTGAAATATGGGAATGAGTCTCCGAGATCTTTCGAACAAAAAAAAGTTTGTTTAAATCGGACTGTTCACTCAAAAGTTATTAGGGGTGAGAGCTTGTTTGAACGGTTTAATGTTGAACGAAAAATTGTTTAAATAGAAAATTTAAAAACGGGAATGAAGAATTCTTGATAAGATCTTTCGAACAAAAAAAAGTTTGTTTAAATCGGACGGTTCACTCAAAAGTTATTAGGTGGGGAAAGGTTACGTGAACGGTTCAATGTTGAACCAAAAATTGTTCAAATCGAAAATATAAATACGGGAATGAAGTATCCTTGAAAAGATCTTTCGAACAAAAAAAAGTTTATTCAATTCGGACGGTTCACTTAAAAGTTATTAGGTGGGGAAAGGTGGCTTGAACGGTTCAATGTTGAACCAAAAATGTTCAAATTTAAAATTTAAATACGGTAATAAAGTATCCTTGCCGAGATGCTTCGAAAAAAAAAAAAATGTTTAAATCGGTCTGTTCACTCAAAAGTTATTAGGGGTGACAGCTTGTTTGAACGGTTCAATGTTGAACGAAAAATTGTTCAAATCGAAAATGTAGATGCGGGAATGAAGTATACTTGAAAAGATCTTTCGAACAAAAAAAAAATTTGTTCAAATCGGACAGTTCATTCAAAAGTTAGTATCGCGGGACCGGTTATTTGAACGGCTCAAAGTTGAACCAAAAACTGTTCAAATCAAAAAATCAACTTCAAAAATCAAACAATCAAAAATCGCCGACTTTTCAGTCTGACCCAGCCGGCAATTTCTCTGATTAGACTGAAAAGTCGGCGATCGCGGAGCACACTTTCAGTAATGGAATCCATGATATAAGATTCAAAGAGGCCAAAATAATTTCACGGACTTCAAATTATTTCCCCAGATTGAATAGAGAGGCCATTGAAATTTTCAAACACCCAAATAATTTTAACAAGAAGGAGGAAGAAGTAAAAGTTAACAAGCTTTGGCATCCAGTCATCTGTCAATCTCGAGCCGGAAGGTAGAGGGCGCTGCGTTTTCAATTTAAAATCTTGCAGCAGTTCGAAATTTCGCATCAGTCGCCAAATTAATCAACGACACCCACTGAAGTGAC
>JAXGGA010017990.1:0-23042 GCA_038373865.1 Uloborus plumipes | reverse complement strand
GAAATTTTTTTATTTTTTTGATGAAAAAACCCAAAACCCAGTACTAAAAAGCGGGGAAAAGTACTGATTTTAGGGGGGGCCCTTTGAGCCCCCCCCCCTTCCCCCCCCCATTAGGGGGCCCCCATGTCCCCTTTCCCTATAGGCCCTAAAGGGGAAAAATCAAAGTTGTAAATTTTAAAAGGCCCATTTTAAATTTTTTTTTTTTCCCTTTTTATACCCCCTTCACTAATACAAAAAAGCCGTTTTTTTTTTTCTTTCTTTTTTTTAATGTTTTTTCCCTGGTTTTTTTTTTGGATTGCCCTTATTTAAAAAAACGGGTATTAGAAAATGATGCGGGGGCTCTCCCCAATTTTTAAAAGAGGTTTCCCCCCGTGAAGATTTTTAGTATAAAATGAAAGAAAAAAAAAAATGTACATTTTGAATATTTATTAAAGGGTACATTGGGACTAGCAACCAATATCAGGAGGAAAGAGTGTAAAAGCAAAGTTTGCAATTTTCATATTGAAGTTCAAGAGGTCACAAAATAAAAATTTGTTTTTTCTTTTCGGACAAATCGCTGACTAGGTAACGACTGAGGAATAGCTGGGGAGGAGAAGAGATAACGATCATCTCTCAATTACTCCAATCAGCTTTTCGGTACATAGTTTTTGGTTCCTCCAACACAACGCGATACCCGCCGAACATTACAACGACTAAATTAAAGCGTAAAATAATCATAGTAAGAAAAAACAGAAAATGGGCACCAAAATTCATTGTATGTTAACTGTTTAAGTCCATTAGTACACGTTTAGAAGGATGGAGGGTACAAGAGTCAAAAGTTGTTAATCGGCTACATGGCACACCATTACGAACAATTTATGGTTTATATCTTAATAGGAAATCAAATTGGTCAGCTGTCTAACTTTTCAAAGGAGATTGAATCGAGTGGCGTATGCGCAGGAATTGATTTGGGGGGTGCACATCAGTAACATGATCGATACTGGTGATTGAGAGAAGTGAAAAAAATGCAAAGAATTATGGTGAAGACTATTAAAAACGGGGGGGAAAGCAGGTTTTAAATCTTTTTCTATTGAAGGCATTGCTCAAGGAGATTTTTTTTTTTTTTTTTTCACAAAATATGAATGATCATAGGGCAACTAAGAACAATAAGTGCGTGCAGGGTATATGCCGCTAACATTTTCCCTCTTAACATTTTCCACAAATTAGCAAGCAATTAACAATTGTTTTGGCGTTCTTATTTGTCGAAAACGCAGAAAATAAATATGAGCAATATTATTTTACATAAGGATATTTTTCCTTGAAATTAAACCTGGAAGGGCATATTTGCATGAAGGGTTACCATTGTGTTTTTTGCACAACAGTTGGGGTGCCACACGCACCTATTTTTTAATATTAGAAGTCGTAACAAAATCTTGGGGGGTACATTGGTCCCAGATTGGGCTTAATATGAATAGTAAGCCCCCACCACCTGGATATACGCCAGCTGGACTGAATTGATTATCGGTTAATTTCTGGAGGCGAAAAAAAATTGCCAGCACTGTCATTTGGTGCATTTTCGCATTCTCCGATATTTTAATATACTCTAATTATATCAGGGTGTGTCACTACCAATGCTGTGGAGCGGTCAATAGGCTAATTTCTAACCGTTAGAGATAAGCATATAGTTTATTTAGGAAAAAATCTCCAAATTACGAAAGGAATTTTGGGTCTATTCAATGTTTTTCAAAAATCAAATTTTGAAAGAGTTACGAAATTTAAATTTTTATACAGCCCCCCAGTCCTATCATATCATATTTAGTAAAACATTCTTGACACTGTAACGTTTAAAACTAAAAAAAAATCACTCTTCTACACAACAAAAATTGACCGAGTTATGACGTTTTGAAAAATCAAGATTTTGAAGGATTTCGCATACGGTCCCTTGAGCTTATCTCTCGATTCACGTCATAGAATTAGATGCAAAAATCTTGTATTTTTCAAAAGAAACGTCATAACATGCTGGATCAATTGTTTGTGGGTAGAAGAGTGATTTTTTTTGAGTTTTAGGAGACGTTACAGTTACAGTGTCAAAGTGAATTGTTTATACTAAAATAATGATTGATAAAGGACTGGGGTGTCGGCGTTATAAAAACTTTAAATTTCTCGTAACAGTCTTTCAAAATATTTGATGGTTTTTGAAAAAACATTGAATAGACACAAAATTCCATTCATAATATTGGGAGATTTTTTCCATAAATAATATCGGATATGCTATATCTTCTTAACGGTTTAAGAAAATATAGGGCTATTGGTCGCGACGAATTATGGAGTGCGACACCCTGTATAGTGATTTGTTTACATGGAGTTGTTCTAGCTATCGAGACACATTTCTTTTTGTTTTTTAATATGTAGAGATGAAAACGTCATCACAATTTTTGATTTTTTCGTAATTAAACACATGGACATAGTGTGGTTTATTTTATTGGGTTTAATTGCGCGAGGGAAACGCTTGGATTAAAAGTGGAGTAATTACACAGAGTGTTGAACAAAGCGAAGTATCGACGGACATAATCCCGGACAACCGGCGAATCCCGACAGCCGAAATCCCGACAAGCTAGAATCCCGACAGGGTCGAAATCCCGACAAGCCAGAATCCCGACAGGGTCAAAATACCGACAAGACAGAATTCCGACACCGCCAAAATCCCGACAAGGCCAAAATCCCTACAAGGTCAGAATCCCGACAAAGCCAGAATCCCGACATGGGCCGAAATCTCGACAGGGCCAAAATCCCGACAGGGCCAAAATCCCGACAGGGACAAAATCCCGACAGGGACAAAATTCCGACACGGCCGGAATCCCGACAGGGCCAAAATCCCAACACGGTCGGAATCCCGACAGGGCCAAAATCCCGACACGGCCAAATTCCCGACAGGGCCAAAATCCCGACACAGCCAGAATTTCGAGTGGGTCGAATTGGGTCTTTTCTCCTCCAAACCCCACCTCTTAGCATAAAGCCTTAGGTTCCATCACGGGTCATAATCCCGACTGCCGAAATCCCGACAGCCAAAATCCCGACAATCGAAGTCCCGACAAGCCACTGTCAAAATCCCGACAAGCCAGAATCCCGACAGGGCAAAAATCCCGAAAAGCCGGAATCCCGACAGAGCCGAAATCCAGATTTTCCTGGTGGCAGATTTTTTTAACCAATCAGCATTGTCATTTCTATTTTCTGAGTGGTATGCAGCAGGCTACCTTGTCTAGTAGTCAGAGAAGTCTCATCCTGATGGTTGCGGTCCCGGGTTCGAATCCCTGCTCAGCCATGGATGCACTTTTTATCTTCTGTCCTTGTTTTTCCTGCATCAAAAAGACATTTGAATTGTTGACATGTTTCAATTGCGCTTCGCGCATTTGAAGCAACGAGGAAAGTTTCAGCAAACTACTCGCAGTCACGGCGGCTCTAGGGCCGTGGTAACCTGATTGCAGGGGTGATTGTGTTCCGGTATTTTACCGGATTTCCGGTATTTTCATGATAGATTCCGGTATTTTCATATTCGAAAATACCGGAAGTAAAATATTTTTAATTATGCTTTTATCTTCCCACCTCCGGATTTTTTTTCTTTTTCGAATTTTCGATGATTATGCCGATAATTATTAATAATATTCATCAAATAGAAATGTTTAGATGTAAATTCTAAGTGTTTTTTTTTACCTTACTAAATTACCTTATTTGCATTCGATATGAGAATCGAATTTTTCTCACTTTTGATGCTTATTCCTCTTAGTTAGGAGACAAATAAATGAAATGTAACAAATGCAACTTTCATTGCTTTATAAATGCTTTCGCACAACAAATAGCAATTCTGTTAGACTTTTGCTTTCGCCTTAAAATATTTTTTTGAAGATAATTGCTCATCACCAGCTCAAAAGTAACTTTATTACTCATTTACAATTTAATTAAATGCATGTACAATATTTTGACTAAAAACTATTTGAATATATGAAATGTGTTAGTTTATGAAAGGAAATTAATTATTACTAGGTGTGCTTAGTAATAGGGGCCTTGGTTTTAAAAAAACACTCCCCCCCCCCCTTTTTCTTTAAAACTTTCAGGTATTTTTTTTATGAACTCACAATCACCCCTGATATATGTATAAATATTTCAATATCATATCAGGGGTGGTTGTGTTCCGGTATTTTACCAGATTTCCGGTATTTTCATGATCGATTCTGGTATTTTCATGTTCGAAAATACCGGAAATAAAATATTTTTAATTATGCTATTGTCTTCCCACCTTCGGTTATTTTTTTTATTTTTCG
This sequence comes from Uloborus plumipes, assembly GCA_038373865.1. Classification (NCBI taxonomy): domain Eukaryota; kingdom Metazoa; phylum Arthropoda; class Arachnida; order Araneae; family Uloboridae; genus Uloborus; species Uloborus plumipes. Next base: position 18,744 of record JAXGGA010017990.1, on the reverse strand, counting down.
AATTTTCGGTGATTTTCCGATAATTACTAATAATATTCATCGAACAAAAATGTTAAGATGCCATTTTTTTTTTTTTTTTTGACTAAAAACTATTTGAAACTATTCGATGTATGAAATGTGTCTTGTTTGTTTGTGAAAGGCAATTTAGTATTGAATACGTATAATTATAAAATTAGATGTGCTTAAATAATAGAGTCCTTGGCTTTTGAAAAAAAGCACCCCCCCCCCCCCCCCACACACACATTTTCTCTTCAAAACTTTCCGGTATTTTTTCATGAATTCACAATCACCCCTGCCTGATTGGTAAGGCGTCAGACTCGTGACCGGAGGGACCCGGGTTCGATCCCAGCCGATCAAAAATCCACCGTCTTGATTAATGGTGGCAGGGGGACGTTAAAAATGTCGTAGACACAAAGTCCTCCAAGTGAAACGATACCTCTGGGGGTACTGGGCCAAGGGTTTGCTCGGTCCTTGGTCTGGTTCAAAAAAGAACAGAGCGCTCTTCAGGGTCCTATCCTGGTTAAACCACGAGGTGTGGTTGGTACGGGGGACCCTGGAATGTGTGAAGTCACGGCGGCTCGCTAGGAGAGGCGCTTTCGCGCCTTTTCTGTTTTCCTGCATCAAAAATATCGGAATTACATGGGAATGAGATGGTTTTCGAGGATGCTTACCAGCAATTTTTCTAAATTGAAGGCCAAAAAACACAATTTTAAACAATCTTCAATGACGTCAGGAGGTTCGGGGCTATCCCCCCCCCCCCCCAAAAAAAAACGTGACATTTAAGTCCTAACAACATTATTTTAGGCTTAATTGATGATCTGTGAACGGCGGTGGGAGGGGGCGTGCGAAGTTTCTCTTTTTACATTATATTCACAGGAAAATCCACTTTCTTCCACGAGGTTTAAGGGTGAACGATTCAGAAAAGTATAACTACGACTTACACGGGGAATTTTTTTTTAATAGTTCAATGGAGTGGGGCGGGGAGGGGTGCACTTACAAGCGTTGTGGGGGGACGCACCTAAGTCTGCTTGCTATTGCCCCGTTGTTATTTTTCAAAATTCAAATTTTTTCAATAATCTGAAGAAAAGTGTGAAACTGCTCGTTTTTCATTTTTTTAGTGATAGCTATTGTCTTTACTAATAAAGTAAAGGTTTAAGGTATGTGCGTAGCTCGTACATTCGGCATATTTCGGAATTTCATTCGTAAAGAGAATTTTCCCCTCCTGAAAATGTAAGTTCACGACGCGCCTGTTCATACTCATTGTATACACTGCAAAAAATGAACTGTTGTTTTTTACAGAATAATACTGGCATGGATTCCAATTTAAAATGCACAGTAATAAACAGTAAAATTACTAATTTTACAGTTTCTTACAGTATAGTTAGAAATTTTACAGTTTATTGCTGTAAAATTTTGCTGTATTATACTGTATAAACAAGAGTATAATACTGGCAGCAGATGTTCCAGTTTAAAAATAAAATGCACGGTAATAAACTGTAAAATTAGCAATTTCACAGTTTAGTACTGTAAAAGTAGAAATTTTAGTTTATTAGTGTAAAATGACAAATTTTTACAGTTTACTACTATTAAATTAGCTGTATTATACTGTAAAAACAACATTCGTTTTTTACAGTGTAGTTCATTTTCTTCATGAATATATGTGATAAAATATAATAGTTTAACATGTAGGTATAGCAATAGGTCACATATAATAGGTATAACAATAGGTCATAATAGTTTAACTCCAAGTTGCGAAAATTCAATTTTCAAACTTCATACCTTTTGACCCCCCCCCCTCCCTTCCCCAAAAATATGAAATGAATTTGTGATCAGCAAAACTATTAATTAGTATGGGTAACTAATAGTATATGTTAATTAGTATATGTTCTGCGAGCGATTGTATTTAGATTCTGTAAGGAATTCGACCCACTCGAAATTCTGGCTGTTAGCCCGGGAGCTAACTGTTGGAAAACTGCAAATCGTGATAAGAAGATGCCACTTGGTGGGAATGTTGTTTAGGGCTATACATTGAGATTAAGACCCAGAGGCACTTTCAAAAACCGTTTTAATCCAAGATGGCGGCGTTTTTCAAAATGGCGGCCTATGCTACTGCTTTTGCAATTTAACTCACACAAAAGAGGTTTTTATATCAAATTATATGTTTTTCAGGCCAAGGATTTCATTTAGTATGTTGAAAAAAAGCTAAATGTTTATTTTGATGTTTATTTTTTTATTTATTTTTAAGAATTATATTGTTTACGAGAAGACTACATGTAGTATCCAAAATCTTTTAGAAAGGTAGCCAAATTGCGACCGAAGAAAATAAACTGGGAAACCTGGTGCGGTGGTAACCTAACCATGCTCAAATTAGTCTCCTAAGAACTCCACACACATCTCCCAGCGGTGCTGCTATTGTTAGAAGCATTCCGAGAAGGCCCGTTTAGTCTGTGGAGTTAGCGACAAAAACAGCCGAAATATTTCACTTCCGGATACCAGTGTGAAATTTGGTACAGAGCTTATGTACATATATAAGAACAAAAAACCGCCGGGAGACACTTGATCAGGGGTCATGAACTCCCGTGATGACGTCATCAAGATGGCCGCTTTTACAGGTAAATACGTTCGTTTAATTGCTTAAAACTCCATCGTAGATTGAAATATTGCAAAACTCAAATGTATCATTTGAAAGCTCTTTGAAAGAGCTACTTGGAAAGATTTCATTTTTCTTTCTGAGGTCAAGGTCCCACCTGTAATGACGCCATCAAAATGGCCGCTTTTACAGGTAAATACGTGTGTTTAACTCCCCCTAAAACTCCATCATAGATTTAAATATTTCAAAATTCAAATATATCATCTGAAAGCGCTTTAAAAGATCTATTTAGAAAGATTTAATTTTTCTTTTTGAGGTCAAGGGCCCACCTGTGATGACGTCATCAAAATGGCCGCTTTTACAGGTAAATGCGCTCATGTAACTGTTTAAAACTCCATCATAGATTTAAATATTGCAAAACTGAAATATATCATCCGAAAGCGCTTTAAAAGAGCTATTTTATAGTGCTTGGTTTTATTTTCTAAGACAAATAGTTGAAAAGTTATTAACAATTCTAAATTGAAAATGTATAACAAACGTATTTACCTGTAAAAGCGGCCATTTTGATGACGTCATCACAGGTGAGCCCTTGACCTTAGAAAGAAAAATTAAATCTTTCTAAATAGCTCTTTTAAAGAGCTTTCAGATGATATAGTTGAGTTTTGAAATATTTGAATCCATGGTGGAGTTTTAGGGGGAGTTAAACAAACGTATTTACCTGTAAAAGCGGCCATTTTGAGGACGTCATCACAAATGGGCCCTTGACCTTAGAAAGAAAAATTAAATCTTTCTAAATAGCTCTTTTAAAGAGCTTTCAGATGATATAGTTGAGTTTTGAAATATTTGAATCTATGATGGAGTTTCAGGGGGAGTTAAACGAACGTATTTACCTGTAAAAGCGGCCATTTTGATGACGTCATTACAGGTGGGACCTTGACCTCAGAAAGAAAAATTAAATCTTTCCAAGTAGCTCTTTCAAAGAGCTTTCAAATGATACATTTGAGTTTTGCAATATTTCAATCTATGATGGAGTTTTAAGCAATTAAACGAACGTATTTACCTGTAAAAGCGGCCATCTTGATGACGTCATCACGGGAGTTCATGACCCCTGATCAAGTGTCTCCCGGCGGTTTTTTGTTCTTATATATGTACATAAGCTCTGTACCAAATTTCACACTGGTATCCGGAAGTGAAATATTTCGGCTGTTTTTGTCGCTAACTCCACAGACTAAACGGGCCTTCTCGGAATGCTTCTAACAATAGCAGCACCGCTGGGAGATGTGTGTGGAGTTCTTAGGAGACTAATTTGAGCATGGTTAGGTTACCACCGCACCAGGTTTCCCAGTTTATTTTCTTCGGTCGCAATTTGGCTAACTTTCTAAAAGATTTTGGATACTACATGTAGTCCTCTCGTAAACAATATAATTCTTAAAAATAAATAAAAAAATAAACATCAAAATGAACATTTAGCTTTTTTCAACATACTAAATGAAATCCTTGGCCTGAAAAACATATAATTTGATATAAAAACCTCTTTTGTGTGAGTTAAATTGCAAAAGCAGTAGCATAGGCCGCCATTTTGAAAAACGCCACCATCTTGGATTAAAACGGTTTTTGAAAGTGCCTCTGGGTTTTAATTTCATTGTATAGCCATTAGCAACATTCCTACCTAGTGGCATCTTCTTATCACGATTTGCAGTATTCCATTGATTTTTGACAGTTAGCTCCCGGACTATGTGTCGGGATTCTGGCCGTGTCGGGATTCCGGGCGTGTCGGGATTTTGGCCGTGTCGGGATTCTGGCCGTGTCGGGATTCCGGCCGTGTCGGGATTTTGGCCGTGTCGGGATTCTGGCCGTGTCGGGATTTCGGCCGTGTCGGGATTCTGGCCGTGTCGGGATTTTGGCACTGTCGGGATTCTGGCTTTTCGGGATATTTGCCCTGTGGGGATTCTGGCTTGTCGGGATTTTGACAGTGTCGGGATTCTGGCTTGTCGGGACTTCGAGTGTCGGGATTTTGGCTGTCGGGATTATGACATAGACCCATTTTTATTAACGTTGGCGGCCCCAGTGAAAATACCTCTTTACTTTTGTGACTGACGTGGTACTTAGCTGTAATAAATTAATATTTTTTTTCCACTTCAATTTATTTGAACTATCATACCTCCCGAAACTCTTGATAAAGATATATAAATATATTTTTTTATTTCTTTATCAAGATATATAAATATATGTCATATTTATATATATTTCTCAATTATATTTTAATGGTTATGAATTTTGCATTTTAAAAAACGAATGCGTGGGGAAAGAATGCCAAATTCAACTTCTTGCTATACTCTACAACGAGAATATAAAAATCATGGCTCTCAATTTCTGTAACATATAAGTTGAGATAATTTTTTGTGACTCACATGTTTCGTGTCTTCCTATTTATTGAATACCGATTACAGTATTTTGGAAGTTTTTTTTTTTTGCTATTACTGCTATTCTTCTGTTCTACTACATACTACATATCAATCTGTTTAGACCGAGAAAAAACATTACAATATCCCAATACTTTTTGGTTTTTTTTTTTTTTTTTGGTTTTAAATTTTTAATGTCACGCTAAAAATTTGCTAGAATAAATTGCTTTTTGGATTCTTTGATTTGATTTTCAGACAAATCTGGGGGGTGTTTTCCATTCACCGCAGTTGCAATCTATCTACTGTTACGTATTTAAGACTTCAATTTCGAAAAACTTCCAGGAGAGAGCACAAACTAACACCTAGAAACCCCCCTCCCCAACATTAAAGATCGTCTAAAATTTCGTTTGCTGTCATAAGTTAAGACCAGTGGTTCTCAACGGGGGCGATACCGCCCCCGGTGGGCGGTGGGACGAGGTTGAGGCGCGGTGAGTACATTTTGAAATTTGCTTGAGAGGACATGTTTTGGGCGCGAGTTTTTGGAGGTGGGTTCCCACTTTCATAGGGTAACTATCTAAAATAGCCTAAAATTGTGTTTTATTGATGTGCATCAAAAAATTGTTCGAAGAAGAGTTCTAATTTTCTGACCCCTCCCTGCTCACCTATGCAAGATAGCCAAAAAATAGCTTTAAATTTCTTCTGAAAACTTCACTTATAAAAAAAAACTTCCGGAGTAAAGATCCAGAACCACCCACCTCTTTTTCTCTAAACCACACATAACTAAAATTCTGCTTTTCGACATTTCTGTCGAAGAGCTATGGAAACCTTCATTCTAAAAAACAGCCTGATGATTTTTTTTAAGAAAATGATCACGGGAAGGAATCTTTCAACTACCCGCCTACTCTTTTCCCATTATGACTAAACATAGCCTAGAATGGCGTTTTTATGAAGTCGATTACTAAAACTGTCTAGAAGAGAACCACCATGAACTAAGCTACTTTTTGTGTTGTTACAGCATGGCGTTAACAAAATCAAAAGTAGTTAACATTTGCGTTTTTTAGAGCGCACTGCGAAAATATTTCCGGAGATAACTCTGGAACTTATACCATTCCGTCAACATCAACAAATATAGTTTAACCCATTAATGCTTAGCGTCCCTTTTTAGGGACGGTCCCAAAAAGGGTCTGAATTTTCCCAAAATGAACATTTCAACCAAATAATTGTGTTCAATTAGTACCGTGGTATTGTTTCAATTTGTTATTAACAGATTGTAGCACATAACCATTATAAAGTGTGTTCTGTAGCAATTTTAATATGATCTGTATCAAAAATTGCATCGTTCGCAATCTCAAGAAAAAAAGCTAAGTTTTCAAAGTTATTCCCAGCTTCCCAGTTTATGTTAATTACTGATTTTATTTCTTCTTATAAAATATCTTTTTAAATATTATATCGTAGGTAGAAAAATTTTTTTGTAAAAAAAGTATGTATCCTCTGGGGTCTATCGTAACTTTTAAGGAACGACTTTTCTTTCCTTAATAAAAACTTTATTTTTTACATAATATTTTTCTTAACCAATATACAAAATATCTTTGGAAAAAAATGTCAGGCATTAATGGGTTAAATTTAGGTTTTTAAGATTTCAATTTCGGAGGACAACGGATGGAGCCATGGATGCAAGACCTTCCATCTCAAGACGGATTTCCGTCTTGACGAGATTGTGGAGACTGAGCTTGGGACGGAAAGAAAATGTAATGACTTTCTTCAGTTTTTAGTTAATAAAAAATTTGTTTTCTCAATGTTAAAAAAGTAAATAAATTTCAATTCTAAAAAAATTCCGAGAACCCTCAACCATCCTCTTTCTAATATTTTATTATAATACTAGCTGCCAGGGCAGCTAGATTAGCTTCCTGCGGCATGCTGATGCATAACGTCCCCCCTCTCTAACTTTTACCTCATTCTGAAATTATATTATTTGATATAATTTAATGTTCATTCGATTTCAAGACATACCACGCACGTGGCCCGGCGTTGCACGGGCACTTCGTGCCCTGAAAGTAGTGAGAAAAAAATTTAAAGAAACTACTCCCCGCCAAGGCGGCTCGCTACAGGCGCTTCACGCCTTTACTTTTTTCCTATATAAAAAAATCATTCGAATTATTGAGATGCTTCACGCCTTCAAGATGGTGAGGAAAGTTTCAGTAAGTTCAGGTCGCTCAAAGAAAAAAAGCAGACATAGATACTCAGTTTTTAATATAAGTAGATGGCTCTTCAACAAATAAATGTTTCAAAATATTACCAGTAGCTAGCGATAAAAATTCTACGTAAGTGGTCCGCTTATGAGTTTCGTGTTTGATTTAGTTAAGCCTTCATTCAAAATTCTCATTATCATTGTTATCACCGTTTCATAGCAACGACGTTTTGCAAGAATGGATTTCATATTTAATCATTTATTAGGCTTAATCGCTTTAAATTTGACTACTTATTAATTGATATCTTCGCTAATTAAAATCGTATAATTATATCAATTGAAACTAAAGAAGCTTGAAAAATTATCTATCTATCGGTACCTGGTTCGACTTTCAGTTCATTGGCGTTCAGGAGAAAGAAGCGTGACATAGAAAGATAGAAAGATAGTTAGAAAGAAAGATAGTTAGAAAGAAAGATAGTGAGAAAGATACTCAGTTTTTAATATAAGTAGATAATATAGCCTGAATTGCGATTTTGGAATCTACAGTTTCAAAAAATTACTGTAAGAGAGCCCCTGAACCCCATTCCTTCCTTTTACGTTACCAAAATGGCCATTAATCGCGTATTTAGGACTTATTTGTTTCAAAAACTCCGGGAGGAACCCCCTCTCTTCCATATCGTTGTCATTCATTCAATTTTACGTTTTCGGAGCCACAATTTAGAAAATGCACGAAGGAGAGCTCCCCCCCCCCCCTTTATTACACACAGCACAAAATGCTTGAAGCGCTGCACTTAAACGGAGGCTCACATTGTTACAAAAATCTAAAGCTCAAAAATTTCAAGTTAAGCGCCAATATTCAAAAATTGACAAAGTTAAAATTAACAATATAAAAAAACATATATCTTTAAGTACGCATGGGGGGGGGGCGCTCAAAATATTTTCCGTCTTGAACTTATCACTAAACTTGCACCCATGGATGAAGCTGCTACTCCCTAACATGACCAAAATTAGCCTCAAAATAACTTTCAAGTGTGGAAAAATTTGCGAGGGACCTTTTTCTCCCTTGTCACTGTTACCAAAACTTGCCTGAAGTTACACCGTTGTGCAAATTAATTGAAACAAACTCTAAAAATTGAGAAAACTAAGAAGAAATGCGATTTTATCTGAATTTATGTTAAGTCAAGAGATTTTATAACATATTAGGATCTCAACAACTCTTTATGAACATTTAGATACGATTTGGCATAGAATCCACCAATTTTTTACACTCTTTTGTAATATTTGTGTGCTTATACCAGACATGAATTAGCGCAGTGATTAGCTTCTCCATAATTGAACAGAACTCATGCAGTAGGCGATTCTTGTATGTAGCCCAAAGATTCTCGACTGGATTGATACCAGGAGAGCTCCCAAGTTCTCCATTTGGTTCTCGGACATGAATTTCCTGGTAATTTTTGGCGTATATATCAAAGGGCTAAATCCGGCTGGAAAATCTCCATTCCGTCTGCGCATCCTTTCTTTCCCCGAAATTGGAATAGATTGCTCAGAACGCATCATACCCTCAGCAGGCTGCAAAGAACCAACCTCATTTTAACCGAAACAACCCCCAAACGTCTTTTTTTTTTTTTTTTTTGAGGGTGTAAACAAATCGGTTCATGATGCAGTCCCGAATTCTTTTACCTGGAGGTCTCCGTTCGTTGGAATTTTACAATTAAAGGAATTATGTCAAAACATAGTTCTTTCCTCTCATTTTAACAGCTCAATTCCTGCATTTTAATACCCACAAGTAGCGCGTTTTCTTCAATGGTTTGGTCAGAAGCTGTTTCTTCATAGGCCGATAGGCAAGCTGACCAGTTGCAATAAGGTGCTTCCGAGCAGTAAATGAGCTCATATTGTTTTCATACATCTTTAAATCTCTATTAAGTGCTGCACAAGTCTCTTTACTTGTTACTTAAGTAGAAAAGAGTCATCTCTTGGTGCTATTTTCAATTTTCGGGAACATTTCCCTCTCCTCTTTGGCGATATGGATCCTACTTCTCTATTTCGTTTTATAACACGGCTCACATTTGCAATATTAACGTCAACTATCTTCGAAATCTCTCTACAAGTCTTTGGCGTATGTCTGGAAAGAGTAACAATCTTTGTACGATTTCGTGGTGTCACATTTATCGCTGGCAATAGTGAAATCTCAACTGACGTGATCACAAATGTAGTTTTAATCTACAGAAGTTCCTTCACATGCACCCCTAGAACCACTCTGATTGGTGAAAATTGATAATAGGAGAATGATTTATTCATCTCATGAATATTTTTACTAATTTTAGTATGATTAGTGGAAAATACTAGGATTAATTTCACAATCAAAGAAAAAAATTCTTTGTTTCAATTAATTTGAGCAAGGGTGTACGTCAATTTTAAATACTTCACCGAGATGGAGTCTGAATCTAACTTTTAACACCACGAAACCTACTATTAAACAAGAAGTTCTGTCAAGAACTAAACGAGCCTACTTTCCCGTACATCGACATCGGCATTCTAGCATCTGATCATTATTCTCTTGATTATCTAAGACTAAAAATTATGTCAAACATACCTTTAAAAGCAAAATATACCTCTCTCATCAGATGAAATAGACACATAAAAAGTAAATAAATGAATAAATAAAGTTTTGTCGCACCTTTTAAAGAATGTAACTGTTACAGTTCTTCCGTAGAAAAATTCCTCAATTGTTTTCAAAAAAAAAATTAAAAGTACAAAGTACATCAAAACACATTTTATCAAAGAAAGAAAAAAAAAAGAAAAAAAAAACTCGTCCGTTGATAAAATGTCTCGAATTTCACTTTTAATCCGTTGCCAGTTGTTAAATATAAATTAAGAATAAAATGCCCTAGTGTGAAACATTTTTGTTACAAAAAAAAATCGTCTGCCAAAAATAATAATAACAATAATAATAAATTCAATAAAACAAATGAATAAATAAACAAAAAATCGTCTGCACAGTCAGTCATTTTTTTCGGACTAACTCAAAAGTTATTAGGGGTGACAGCTTGCTTGAGCGGTTCAATGTTGAATGAAAAATTGTTCAAATCGGAAATGTAAATACGGGAATGAAGTATCCTTGAAAAGTTCTTTCCAACAAAAAAAAAGTTTGTTCAAATCGGACTGTTCATTAAAAAGTTAGTATCGCGGGACCGGTTATTTGAACGGCTCAAAGTTGAACCAAAAATTGTTCAAATCAAAAAATCAAATATGGGAATGAGCTGTACTCGCCGAGATCTTTCCAACAAAAAAAAGTTTGTCCAAATCGGAATGTTCATTCAAAAGTTATTAGGGGGGACAGACAGACAGACCGACCGACAGACCGACCGACACACAAATTCCCCATCTCAATACCCTACTTTCAAATTTTTAATTTTTCGATATTCATTTTACCTCTTTATTTTTTTAACTTGGCGATATTTTTTGGACTTGGCGATATTTTTTTTAACTTGGCGATATTTTTTGGACTTGGCGATATTTTTTCGATGCATTAAGCTACTTTTAATACTTTTTTCGTCTTTCTTTTATTTTTAACGGGAAAGTAGGCTAAAAAAAGGAACTATATTTTTAAGACTTCGTTTTCAAAACAAGCGCTGTCTTTACTAGAGGTCGCCAAAGGCACACTGTTAAAAAAATGTCCTGAAAATAACGAAAAAATATACGGCAGCTGAGTTGCCGGAGTGTTTCCGTTTCGTTAATTATATTTCCGTGATTTTGAAAATGCTCCGTTCGTCATTTTTCCGTTCCTCGTTTTTTCGTTTCTTAATTCTCCGTTCTTCATTTTCTCGCTTCCCCGCTTATACGTTATAGGTTTTATACCTAGACGCTTACACTTATATATACATACACACACAAATATATATATATATATATATATATACAATAAGACAAAATGATGAGCAAAAATGTAAACTTTATAACTTACGAATTTTGCTTTTTAGAAAAAGTTAGAAAGCAAAATGCGGTGCATGAGTTCAAACTCTTAAATATCTTGCCTTTAAAAAAATACTAAAGCAATACAAGAATTGGTGTTTTTTTTTCATTAAAAATTTTAGTTCATTAAAATAACATGATTTTTTTTTTTTTTTTTTTGTAAAGATTACATCAATCTCGCATAAAATACTCAAATATTTTGAAGGTGGAATGATCAATGCATAGTATTTCTGAGCGCACAACTTCAAAACATTAAGAAGTATTAACAAGGTGCTTTTTTTTTAATATTTTCTCTTAAGTTTGAATACAAATTAAGTTCTTCCGAAAGTTTTTTTTTTTTTTCCTTTCTGAATTTGAAACATTCGTGGTTCATTTAAAAAAAATCCTGTATTTTTCTGATTTCCTCTATTTTCATATATTTACGTTATGGTGTTCATAGTGTGATCAACACTTTACGAAATGGACTCTGAAAATTGACGATATTTTTTGTTTTTAATGAAATCGCTCCCAAGGAATAATTTTTAAACTGGTTTAAAAAAAACTAAAAAATACGCTTTTAGATGCACTTATAATACATCAATATGTAATATAGCTTAGCATTTAGTATTAATAATAGTATTAAATATATTACTCTTATATTTGCAAAGAACGTGAATTTTATCTTTTATTCAGAGTTTCATACATAAACAACTAAAACACTTATAATACATCAACATGTAATATATACTTCAGCTTTTTGTGTTAACAACAGTATTAAACATATTACTTTTAATATTTGCAAAGAACGTGAATTGATCTTTCATTTAGAGTTACATACATGCATACAAACAAACCGACATGTGAAACTAATAAAAGCGTATTAAAAAAGCTTAGTTTTGAGACTAAGTTTTTTAATCGTTGTGGAAAATTACAAAAATCATTTTACTAACTCTCAGCACTCATAGTTGGTTTATATATGTAACTCTTAAATGTCTATCAGTTAACATCATGAAATAAAAAACTATTGAGTTTAGACTCAAATTAAATTAAATATAATAATAACAAAAATAAAAACATGATAAAAATTGATGGGGCAAGAGCCATTCTTACCTTTAATGGGCGAAAATCTTCCCTCTCATGGACGACTGCCAAAAAAGACAACAAAAGGGGGTATGGATTTTAAAATATACTCACACACCCTTTTGTTGCCCATTTTGCGTGAATGCATTGCGATGAATTATGGACTGATAAACTAAATCTTCTTTAAAATGTCGTTCAAGGGAAACGGGCGGATGCATCGAAGTGTATCCAACTCGGCATATAGAATCATAACATGACTTCCAGGAGCGTGAAAAAATCATTTTTTCACAAGTCTTCTAACGGCACAAAATAATTGGCCGAACGCTATAAATCCAGCCTAACTTTTCCAATCCTTGCAAACTCAAATTAAAGCAAAATGGCTTCACAACATATAACAACACCATCGGTTTCGCACTACATTCGAACGCTATATGTTTTGGCAAGCGCTATATATTTTGGCAATATGTTTCGTCCAAGTTTCCAGGTCTGGTGCCGGGAAAAAATGATCGGTGATTCACGGAATGTTTCTGTTTCTTTAACTAAAAGATACGTTTTGAAGCGAAAACAGAAATTTTCTGTTAAAATCAGGAAAAAACTTCCTGAAAATTCAGGGTTTTTTTAACAGTGCATATACTATAATTGTGTTGTTAGGACTCATAACTTTTAGCATCTTATCTAACCTTCAAAGCCATAAAATACTCAAAGGAATTTCTTTGAATTGAACTTACCTTGTAAATTGTAAATTTGACTTATTTAATTCCCCCCACCTAATTAAAACTTGATTTATAATCTTTAAAGATGACATGTACGGGGGATAGTTTCAATTCCTTGTCTCGCCTGCGAAAAATTGAAGGTCCGGCTTTGTTATTGCTCATACACAGTAAAATGCTACATCCGTATGTAATAAACTCATGTTTGTGAAAATTGCAACACCATGAAGGAATTGTCATAATTGAATGAAATTTAATACACAGCTGAGTAATAGTGATACAAATAAATGATTAAACTTAGAAATCCAACAAACAATAAAAAAATATTGAAATTAGTATTTTGTGTAGCCACCAAGCGCTGCAATAAGTGCTGCTACGCGACGAGGCTTAGAGTCAAACAAATTTTTAATGTCTGCCTGATCAAGAGCATTCCATACTGTTTGTATGCGTACCCAAAGTTCGTCTGTAGAAGCAACAGGACGAGGATCACCAGCAAGACGAATACCAACAAAATTCCAGACATGTTCAATCGACGACAAGTCCGGGAATTCGCTGGCTAGAGAAGACCTGTATCTGCTGCGATGCGAGGAAGGGTTGAACATTCCTAGCGACATGAGGGCGGGCATTATCCTGCTGAAATACAGCGCCAGGCAAGCCTTGAAAGAAGGGGACAGCTTGGGACTGTAGAACTTCACTGATATACTGGTTGCTGTTCAGGTTACCCACAATTCGAAGCAATTGAGATCGTCCGTGATATGATATGGCACCCCAGATTATGATTACAGTTGTTGGTCCACTGTGACGTTCTATAATGCACTCTGGAAAGTGGCGTTCACCGGCATAGCGTCGGAAGCGAATGCGGTAATCATGGTACCATAAATTAAAGCGGGATTCGTCAGAAAACACAACATACTGCCAATTAGCACCCCAGTTCCTATGCTGATTGGTCCATTCTAGCCACAGGCGGCGATGGTTTTGCGTGAAGGGGATTCTGTATAAAGGAGTCCTTGCGCGCAGTCCACGCTGCAGCAGACGTCTACGAATTGATAAAGCACACAATGATGCACCTGCTGTAGCTGTTGACCACTGTGCTGCAAGTTGTCTAGAAGAAGCTGTACGGTCCTTCAGTACCATGCGGATTAGGTGTCTATCATCGCGCGCTGACGTCACATTTTGGGGTCCACTACCGGATTTCCGAGTTATGGAAGGTTAGATGAAGTGGGAAGGTTAATTGTTGAATCACTTTGACGAAAAGCCAAAAATATTCAGTTGTATTACGATCACTGGATAACCAATTCGTTTCATAAACATCAAAATTTTAACCAATACAAAATATAAAGAAGAGAACAAATATAAAGAGTTCACGCAATGAGTCATGACATTCGAGTGTTTATAATAAATAATAGTGAAAGAGAGATTTATTTTTTCAATGTTCTGTCTGCGCAGTTATCGTTACGAAACAGCTATATATTTCGGCCACTTATACCAGAAAGCAACTTAACTTGACACTAAACGTCACTATGCGCAGAGCCAATAAGAGCTTAGAAGCAGTTAAGGATCTCCTCTAATTCGCCAAGTAGGATGTGACGTTTTATCTAGCTCGTTTTTCATTGGCTGACGTCACGACGCCAGTGTCAAGAAACCTTGCAGCGTAATATAAATGCTTCGCATCGTTATAAATAAATATTTTTTGCAGAAAATCCGCTAGATTCCTGACAATATAAGCAAACAGCACTTATTATATTCAGAAAAGGAGACAGTAAAGTTTCAAATATAATAATTTCTAAAGCTTTCTAATTGCTAGTTGAATCGTTTTGTTTTGTGTTCTATTCTTTTATATCAGCTAGTTTAAGCATTTTGAACAGTAAATTCTGTTTATCAAGTATTCATGAAAATACCGGTACATATTTTTAAAGTAACGTTTATGCATGATAGAAAATATAAGACATAAGAATGTTGTATCAATAAGCTGAACTTATACGCAGTAGTCAATTGAAACAATTTTAAACGTGTTGGAAAGTTCTAATAGTAAACTATGATAAAATGCTTGTAGTACTTACGCGAGGATTTGAAGATAATGTGAGACCAAATAATGTGAGTAAATCCAGTTGTATTTATCCAATGTTTAAAATGAAGCAAATTCGTTTCGCTGTATAGTACCGTCTGCCATTAAAAATGGATGGAAATAAGTCAGCGCGCATGCGCTATTAACTACGTTCTGCTATTGGGGGGTTTAATGGCACCCTCGGTCTTCGGAAGCACCGTTCACCCAGGGAAGGGCCAAAGGGCATCGAATCCCTACTTTGGCTCCCTGATGGCACCCTTCTTCACCGTATTTTCACCCTATGTTGACTAAAGTCACCGTTTGGCACCCCTGGTATACAGCGCAGTTTATTTTTTAAGAGTTTGAACTTCTGCTTGCATGAATTGCTTCAATAATCCAACGAATTTTGGTGACAGAATGGGATTCATTTGAAGCCTTCGTTTTCCTTAAAGAGCAGGAATCAACACTTTGAATCCCAATTTTTTCAAATATCCTATCACACGAAAGTCTCGATCGACTGAAGGAATATCTTCTTACAGTAACTACATCAAACCGTTATGACCATTAAGGTGATTCTTATAATTTCTGCATCGTTCAGATTAGCTGCGTATGGCCCAAGCATGTCAAAACAAAACCATTTGTGGTGCGTATCGTACATGATTTACACCAGTGTTTCTCAACCTGTGGTACGCGTACCACTCGTGGAACGCGGGTTGCTAATTGGTGGTACGCGAAAAATTATCAGTAATGGCGAACATAAAAGATAGGTAATTGAATAAATATAAAAAGGTTAGGATAAAAATGAAAGGAAAATTTCCAGTAATTCATAAACTTGTTTTAATTTAATTTTGTACACTAAAAGTGTTCATTTGTACAAACGATGAGATCGGGATCGTTTTTTTCCCTTTAGAGCGCACTTATCAATTTAGCCGCTATGCCTCAGTAAATTTTAAAAAGTATATTCTTCGAAACCAGCATACCGGTTGTTCCCGAGTTAAACCAAAAACGGAGTATATTTTTCCAGTCGAATTTCCGGTTCGTAATTTGAATAAAGAAACAAGAGCTTGAGTAACATTACGAGTTTCTCATCGACGTTAACATTTCGAGTTTTATCAGTTTTTCCAGTGTACGAGCTATTCTGAAACGAGTGATCGCCAATTTTATCAATTCTGGACGAATCACTACCAATAGCCAACGGCCCAAATATTCTTTTCAAATCACGAACTTCAAATACATTTGTATTCGAATAAATTTGGAAGTTATTGATGTCTTCATAGCACCGACTTCTTTCGCGAATAAAGATTCGTATAAAGCAGTGAGTAGCCGCCCCTAAGCAAGGGCTAAGGCAGGAATATGCAGTACAACCGCCAACTCGGCTATTTCGATTCATTGACTGCAGTTTCGTGCTCATTATGCACTCATCAGCATGGAATACGAAACTAGCCGAGTTGAAGGCAAAAAACCTCTTATACAGCAAAGAGAGCCGAAAAAAAAAACTAGGATTTTTGCCTCCAACTCGGCTAGTTTCGTATTACATGCTGATGAGTGCATAATAAGCACGAAACTGCAGTCCATGGATCGAAATAGTCGAGTTGGCGGTGTATTGCATGTTCCTGCCTTAGCCCTTGCTTTGGGGCTGTTACTCACTGCTTTATACACAAGCTCTGCCTTAAAAAAAAAAAAAAGAGTTGTACCGTACCGTGCGGTCGCTCGCTGGTATTCCAATTTCACATTTGCTACCAGTTTTATTCGGCTCTTTTTGCTTTATAAGAGGATTTTTGCCTCCAACTTGGCTAGTTTCGTATTCCATGCTGATAAGTGCATAATAAACACGAAACTGCAGTCCATGGATCGAAATAGCCGAGTTGGCGGTGTAGTGCAAAGATTCGTTTATTTGCAAATACTGTCGGTCCCGCTTAAACGAATACCGTCGGTTCCTAGAAATACTAATCGATTAAGCGGGGTATTTGTTTAAGCGGGGACCTTTAACATTGCTTATATGGAGAGTGGGAAAATATTCGATTCCGGGACGTTTTATTTGCATAAGCGGGGTATTCGCTCATCCGTTACCCGATTAAGCGGGGCCGACAGTACTTGTTTGCAAGCTTTAAATGGAAATGTTCATGTTGAAAAATTTGTTAATGACTCACAAATGCAACAATACCAATGAGTGAAAATTATTCAAAGAAATTCAAATTCCTCAAATTCTAAATCTTCGTCCATTTTTTTCTTCAAATATATATGAAAGAAATTTCTGTACAGGTGACACAGTTGTTGAAGATTGACTTTCGATATTCACTTGTTATGAAGATGAATCATTGATATTCTCTCTTTTTTTAGCCTACTTTCCCGTCAAAAATAAAAGAAAGACGAAAATAGTGTTAAAAGTAGCTTAATGCATCTAAAAAATATCGCCAAGTCCAAAAAATATCGCCAAGTTGAAAAAATATCGCCAAGTTAAAAAAATATCGCCAAGTTAAAAAAATAAAAAGGCAAAATGAACATCGAAAAATTAAAAATTTGAAAGTAGGGTATTGAGATGGGGAATTTGTGTGTCGGTCGGTCTGTCGGTCGGTCTGTCTGTCCCCCCCCCCCTAATAACTTTTGAATGAACATTCCGATTTGGACAAACTTTTTTTTGTTGGAAAGATCTCGGCGAGTACAGCTCATTCCCATATTTGATTTTTCGATTTGAACAATTTTTGGTTCAACTTTGAACCGTTCAAACAACCTGTCCCGCGATGCTAACTTTTGAGTGAACAGTCCGATCTGAACAAACTTTTTTTTGTTCGAAAGATCTTTTCAAGGATACTTCATTCCCGTATTTACATTTTCGATTTGAACAATTTTTCGTTCAACATTGAACCGTTCAAACAAGCTGTCACCCCTAATAACTTTTGAATCAGCAGTCCGATTTAAACAAACTTTTTTTTGTTCGAAGCATCTCGGCAAGGATACTTTATTACCATATTTAAATTTTCAATTTGAACATTTTTGGTTCAACATTGAACCGTTTAAGCAACCTTTCTCCACCTAATAACTTTTGAGTGAACCGTCCGAATGGAATAAACTTTTTTTTGTTTGAAAGATCTCGGAGAGACTTTCCCATACATTCCCATATTTCGCTTTTTGATTTGAACCATTTTTCGTTCAAGATTGAACCGTTCAGAAAAAAAATTAACATTAGCGTCTACGGGGAATTTATGTTGCATGTTGATCCTGAACTTAAAGTCGAATTTCCTTCAAACTAACTTTGTAAGAAAATGGTTTTGATAAATAATGTTTGTAAGTACTTTTCTGAGTAATCTTCTGTGAGGACTCTGATTCCGACTCCACAAACATGGCGGAAATGCAGTCTCAGAAAAAAAAATGACTTAGGGCCCTGCTCCACATTAACGTAAAGCAGAAAAATAAAGCAGAAGCGTAAAATGGAGCAAATAGTGTTCCTATGGAAAGTACTCGGATTTTCGGTTTCTGCCTTCAGTTTCGGTCGCGTGTTACGCTGATGTGGAGCAGGGCCCTGACTGTGCAGACGATTTTTTGTTTATTTAATAAATTTGTTTTATTTTATTTATTATTATTTATTTTGGCAGACGATTTTTTTTGTAACAAAAATTTTTCATTCACGAGAACATTTTATTCTTTATTTATATTTAACAACTGGCAACGGATTAAAAGTGAAATTCGAGACATTTTATTAACGGACGAGGTTTTTTTTTCTTTTTTTTTTCTTTCTTTGATGAAATGTGTTTTGATACTCTTTGTACTTTTATTTATTT
>JAXGGA010017989.1:0-23043 GCA_038373865.1 Uloborus plumipes | reverse complement strand
GTTCGACTTCAGACTTTTCTTTGTTTAGAACATTTGGTCTCTAAAAATTGATTAATCTTAAAAAAATAAGTATTTAAATTGTGAGAAACAAGTGTATGAACAGGATAAAATTTGATAAGACTTGTTATTGCATGCATATACATTTGTTTTTCTTTAACTCTTTCATCTTTAACTGCAGCCCATTAATGATACAACTTAACTATATCCGTAACGGCTTGTTCAGAATTTTTATTTACTTTTTTTGAAAGCGATAAAGTCGCCAAGATGGTAACCCTACTTATTGCCGTTTGCATTTCCTCGTCCTTATATCTGTCGCGTTTCAGCACAACAGGTACCTTGATTTCAGAGCACTTCAACTTCAACTTTGTTTTCTTTCTGTACTTCGCAGAGTTTCCCATTCCCAGTTCCAGTTTCCTTTCCTAGGTTTGTCAGAAAAAGTATTGACTTTGAAAATTTTACTGTTGCAGATGCTTCAGATTATGATTATTAAATGAAATCAAGAAAAATAATCCAGTTCTAAATTTCAACGATGTAAGTATTCTAGAATGTTTATTATGCTTGGAACTTCACATTACTTGTGATCCTCTGTCAGTTTTGAGCTTCGTCAGTGGCCCAGTCTGTTTTTACAAGCTTTAATTTGGATTGACGCTTTAACAAGGAACCTCTGAAACATTTTTAATGCTTTGTATTTAATTTTGATTTAAATTTATGCCCTACTGAATTTATATTTACCATTCAAGGCTGTCCTTGAAAAGATTGTCGTAATATTTCATTTGATAGGATTTTGTAATCAAAGATTGAATTGAATGTCAATACTGGGTTTTCAACAAATTAATATTTTTTAGACTAAAATTTACTTCCCAAAGAATTTAAGAATCAAATTTAGTGTTTCCTGTGCGCATTTTTAAGAGAAATTGCTCCCTGTTCCTTTGAAGTTTACATTCGATATATCCTGCCCTCTTTTGTATTTCTCAATGCTCCTTCCTTACGCCACTGAATTTTTAACATAACTTCATCCAAAAATAAACCAAGCCTGACATACAAATGTAACTCTTCCCTTTCAACTTATCTGTTTGATTTTTATATAAATTGATGTCATTTTAAGCACATTTTAAAACTAAATACTGAAAAGATTTATTTTTAATTTTAATTTTTCATTTTTGATTTCGAAAACTTTCCAGGGAAGAACCCCCGAACCTATCTTTCTCTAGCTTAACCAGATAAATTGTGTTTTAAAAGTTTCAATTTTCGAAAATTTACGGCAGAGCTTCCATGAACCACTTAGTGTTTCCAAAGAGTGACTAAAATGCATCTCAAAAAAAAAAAAAAACCCCTCCCCCCCCCCCCAGTTTTAAAAGCCAATTTGGGGGGGGGGGGGGGGGCAAAAATCATAACCAGATTTTTGATATCCCACCCCTGGATTTCCGACAAAAACTATCATTCACCATGTTTTGTTTATAATTTTGTGCCAATACTTCAAAAAGTGTTTAAAGCTTGCATTGATAGCATAAAGACATAGCTATATATTTATTTAATTGCTTATTCATTTTTTACTTTTTTGCCTGATTAAAACTTGATTTGTTTTCTACTATTTTAATAATGTTTCAGATTGGTTTATTTTTTGTTTTTTCAAATGGTAAAACGTCAATGGGACAGACCTTATTTTGCATGGAAGCTTAGCTCATCCTACATTTTTTTTCAATTTTAAATGAATTCTTACATATCAGATGTAGGCTTTTTGTGCATGAAAAAATACTTGAAATAGAATTCCCACACTTTTCGGCAAATGAATTCCCAGTATGGGGTGGATGGAAACATTTTAGTTACACAACAAAAAAAGCAAAGAAGGCAAAACATATAACTAAATGTTTATTAATGGTCCACGTGGCACATTAAAGTAGTTGAAATCTAGCTAGCTAGCATTTGAACTGTTAGAACAGAAATTGCAATGAAACTAAATTTTGCTGAACAGATATTATTTGTAGTCACATCTTCAAATAATGGTGACACTTCCACAGGCTGCTTGTATTTTCAGTTTTTTGGGAACACTTGGATCTGTTAGAATGTTTTCCTATGTCTTCCCTTTACCATAGTTTTGCTTTAAAGAAACACCACATATGTGACAACGTTGTCTGTTTCCATTTATCGATCCAAATGATAAAAATTTCTCCTTTTCTCTGACTTGTGACTGGTGTGTATTTACAAGGTGTGTCTATCTACTTCCAGGATTGAGACTAATACAATAAAATGAATAATAAAAAACAAACAAACGGTTAATTTTCCCCAAAATAATCACCTCTGGTACTCATATGCTTTTATGCACGGCGGTACAAATTCTGGAATCACAATTCTTAGTCTTTTGAAGATATGCATCAAAGTTGAGCGGTTAGATTTTTTTTGTCTTTTACATCCTGAAATTGATGGCCTTTCAGAACAGCTTGTGAACCTACACATTTTTATTAATTAACTACACATACAGTTTCTGGAATTATATAGACACTTCTCAAAACTTAACACTACTTTGAAAAGGCATTGATATCAAAACATAGAGGACATAAAGAAAAATGTAAGACGCAACTGCTCAACCTCAAAGAATATTTTTAGAAGACTACGAAGTGTAACTCAGAATTTCTACCACCATGCACAAAAGTGTGAATGTCAGAGGTAATTATTTTGAAGACAATTAATCACTTGTTTTTTTTTTTATTCATTTCGTTGTATTAGCCTCAATTCTGGAATTAAACAAACATACCTTGTAGTTCTATCTATAACAAGTTTCTACATTGATTCCTTTTTAAAGTTTTATCCAAATCATATTTAGTTGTTTACTGTGAGCATCTACATCATTCTTTCCTTTTTAATTTAGCACCATGACTGCCCCACTATCAGAAGAAGAATTTCAGCGAATGCAGATGCAGCTGCTGGAACTTCGTACGAAAAATTACACATTAGGAGAAAAGAATGTCAAAATTCAAACTGAATTGCTGCAGAATAATGCATTGTTAGATGATCTGCGAAAAGAACTTGCTAAATGTCAAAAGATAATCTCAAGAAGTAAAAACGCCAAGGAAGTTGAGCAGCTTATTCAAGAAAATGAAACTCTTCAATCAAAACTTCAAATGCAAGAGGATGAATTTCGGCTTCAGAATGAAACTTTAATGCATGAAATTTCCTCCTTAGTTTCTGCTAATGATGAATTTAAAAAAGAATTAGACTTAGTCAAGTCCCAACAACTGTCCGTTGAAAACCAAGGGAATAACATCAGATTGGAGGCAGAAAATGCAGCCCTTAAAAAATTGTTAGCTTCTTACAAGCCTGATACTGAAAACAAGATTCTGACAGATTCTGAAAGTAAGTTAGATTTGAATTTAGAGACTCTAATAGAAGAGAAGAAAATATTGCAAGACAACTTAAGAAAATTGGAAAATGAGTATCGGGAACAGCTTTTGAAAGCTCAAAATGACCATGAAAAAATTAGTGAGAAGTTAAAGAAGAAACAAGAAAGCTTCTTGCAGTTTCAAGAAGAAAAAGAGAGACTGTATAGTGAAAACAAAAAGGCATTTGAAGAGTTGGAATCATCTAAAAATGCAGAAATACAGAAATTGAGAAGTCAAATTTGTGATATGCAAATTGAACTCAGGAATGCTCTGCAATTCAATGACCAGTTCGATGTCGAAGATGTTAGTAAAGAAAAGGTAGCAACAATTGATATTTCTGGAGATAAAGCCACATTTGACTGTTCTGTAAATGAAACAAAATTGTCTTTGATCAGCATCCAGGAAAAAATGCAGCAATTGAATAAACAGTACCTTGAATCTGAGAATCAAAAGAAAATGCTGGAATCTAAAGTTGAAGATTTGCAAGGAACAGTACAGAATTTAGAAAAGCAGAAGTCTGAAATTGAGGAAGCTCTATTAGAAAAAAACCAACTAGCTGAAAAGCGGAAAAAGCTAATGGATGAAATGAATAATCACCTACTGGACACCACAAATAAGCATTCCAAAGAAATAGAGAATTTGACGAGACAACTATCGGAAGAGCAAGAAGCTTTACAAAAGCTATTTGATAAAGAAAAAGAGACGAAATTGAAACTCATAGATGCTAGAAATGAAGTACAGTCGTTGAAAGAGGAAGTGGAAAGACTTCGCTCTTCACGTTGTACTGCAGATGATAAGCTCAAAGAACTGGAAGAGAAGTTACAAAGTACCATCACGGAGTACGAGAATCGCTTGGCTGAAAAAGACAAGCTACATTCAGAAACTCTTGAGACATTGAAGGAAGAAATGGACAGTAATATGAAAGATCTGAATATTCAATTGGAGGTTGTAAAAGCTGAGAAAATGGAATTTGAAGAGAAGGTAAAAGCTTTGCAACAAGAAGCAAAAGATTCTGTAGATGAGAGAAAGATTCAAGAAAAGAAAGGTCTGACGATGGTGAAAGATCTGAAACGTCAGTTGCTCGTAGAGAGGAATAGGGCCGAGAAGTTGCAGGAACGTCTTCAGGAGGTGTTGAACGAACAGAACCGTTCCGTTGACGACATTCTTCAGTCTTCTGGTCCGTTCGATAAGCCAAAAGGAGATGCTAGCAGCATAAGTTCGTGGAGTTATGTATCCGGTGGCACTGCAGAACGGGAAGCCAAAGATGGCACCGTGCAAAGCGACACTTCTTCCGGAGGACACGAGTCCCCAAATCGAGTATCGCCCACGATGCTGGAAACTGAAACGAGCAGCCTACTTGCCAAGGTCACCCAGTTGCAGCAAAAGAACTGGACCCTGGAGGAAAAAGTGAATCACTTAGAGATGAGCAATGAAGCTCTCGTGGATGACGTTCTGAAAAAGACGGCACTCATCCAGTTCTACTGCATGGAAGGTCGCTCTGATCACCATTCTTCCACCGTTCAGGACAAATTGACCATCAAGCGGATCGTTGATTTTATTAAGGATCGCGGAGATGAGAATCTGAAAGAAATGAACCGTCGCATGCAGCGAATGCTTGAAGAGACTCTCACCAAAAACATGCATTTGCAGAAAGACATTGAAACATTATCAAATGAGGTATCTCGCCTATCAAAGCTCATTGATTCTCCCGTTGAAAACGGAATCCAAAGTGCAGTTTTTGTTGAAGGTCTTTGAGGTAAATTGTGTTAATAATAAAACTTTCCTTAAATCTAGTCAATGCAATTTACACCATGTATTTTTGAAAAAGGAATTTCAGAAATATTTCTGGGATCTGTTGTATGATATTCTTGAATGTGTCTACATGAATTGTTTTAAGAGCATGAGTACCTTTTAATTATTCTTGTACAGCCTAAAAAATTCAGAAAAATTTTATGCTTATAACGATACCTTTGGGAAAAAATCTTTTTGAATTCTATTCTGAAACCCTAACTCTTTCTTCAGTATTGCCCGAAATAAACTAATGGGGAATAGGTTTCCTTACTGAATGCAACAAATTGTTTTGGTCTGTTAGAATTGTTCATGAAATTCTTTTCCCCATGTTTGTTTAATGGTCAGTATGTTGCAGGTTTGAAATTTGTTTTCCCACATACTCACACACATAAAAAAAGGGATTTTTTATGGCAGTAACTGCTGCCACCAACATCATAATAATGAACTGATTTTGCTTTATTTACATAATTCATAGCAAAGACTGAACTACCAGGGGAAGGTGAAGGGCAGTAACTGCAAATGTTTCAATTTTTGCATTTTTATCATCTATTGAACTTAAGCTTAATTAAGCACGCTTGCTTAAAAAACCTCAAATTCCAACATTTTTCTATTGTTAATACACAATCCCAAAACATATTTCTTCAAATATCTCAAAAACTTATTTCTGCAGATACTGCCTTTTACATTACTATGGCAATATATTTGTTCAGCTGGTTCAGTGGAGGAAAAAAGCATTTTACTTGTTGTATTCTAAACAAGAAACTGGTAAATTAAGGTCTTTCTGCACCTGTCATTTCCCAAGAAAAGTTTATTGCTTTTAATTCTATAGTACATTTAAAAACAAATCGAACTTCTCACAAAAATGCTTCTTTAGTGTTTTTTTAGTTTAAGTGTTATTTCAAATTCAATTTTCTCTATTGAATGTTGACAACAGTTATGGGAGTCCTCAGATTCCTATGAATACAAATAATTTTGATTACACTTGAATATTTTATTCTAGTTGTTTAAAATATTTTACTGGTTTGATAAATAATGTTTGCCATAATGTTGAATATGATTGTTATTATTTTCATTTTTTTTTCCAATTTTCAAAAAGCACACTCATAGTTGACTGATGAAAATGTAATCACTTTCTCAACTAAATTGATTAGTTTTCTAGAACCATTTATTTCGAGTTTAGTCAACCGATGTTGTTTAACTTTTTACCATTCTTAACCGAAATCCGAAAAAAACCTGTACTGTTGATTTGGTTGCGTACTTCATTTACATATATCTTTGTCATTTGTAGGCCTGTCATTCAGGGTCGATTGCCCCCTTCCCCCTCGAGAAAGTAATGTATTTATATGAAAGTGGTTGTGGTTTTGCGGTACAGTTGGCGTAGAACATGCCCTTTTTGCTCTCACCCCACAGAAAAATTCAAAATGATAGCCTGATCAGTTTACTTCCCATTGTCTTAGACAGGTCTAGAGCCTCCAGGGGATCATCCCTTTTGTATTTGTGTATGTAAACGGACTAATGTTTTTTTTTTTTTTTTTTCACTTTTCATTCAGGAAATATCCACTTCCAGATTTAAAAAAAATTTCGGTCCCTTGAGCATGTTGCAAACAAACAGGTTTTTTTATGTCATATTTAAAAAAGCCTGTGCCAAAACAAAATTTTTCTGATATACTTGTTCAAACTAATAATTGTCCGGACCCACGCTAAGCATTCGCCATTGCAATAAAATTGAGTTTGGCTCAAAAAATGACTAGCAGAAAATTCTCCTGAAAAAAAAATATTTTTCTCAATCCACAACATTACGTGAAAAGATTTAAAATTCCTCGGAAGAAAAAAAAAGGCCTCAAATACATAAATGATTTGGAGCTGCGGCGTGTCGCAAGAAATGCATTCGTAGAGTAAAAACTATTTGTCTTACATATTGTTATTAAGTGTATGCTGTGCAATTAAAAAATGAATAAATGTTTGCATTGTTTTTTTCATTAAATTACACTTTATTTGCAAATTGCAGTTTTCTCACAAAAAAAAACCCCATTGAATTTTGTTAAAATGAATCTTTAGTTAAAATTTTAAATTTGGCTAAGCCTTTTAAACTTTAGCTAATTTACTGACTAACAGTTCGAAATCTCTAGTGTGGGCCCTGCTTGTAAATACTTCCATTGAATTTGATGCCATAACTACATCCTCATATTTATGTACTCAGATGTTACTTAGCAGTAATTCATTTTAAAGAAAATTGGTTTTGTTGACAGAGCTTTTACAAAATTCTGAATGTTGTAAAAAAAAATAATAAAAAGAATAATCCATTCCATAAAACTTTTTTGTGATCCCTTTTGGATTATATGAACTTACAATTATGTGGTGCTATTAATAAATATTGGTGACTTTCTTTTTTACATACTGAAGGAAGTTCAAAAGACTTCGTCACAGGGTTGGAAAAAAACCGGGTTGTTTTGAAAAAAACCAAAAAAAATCGGTTTTTTTTGGTTTAAACCGGGTTTTTTTAGTTTTAATATAATTTTTGAAAAAAATATTTTTTTTTTCAGAAAGTAATAAAAGTTTGGTGTAATTAATAATCAATCAATCTTCAACAGTCATTAAACCACATTTCTTGACTATTTAAGGAGATAAGAGCAAAACATTGTAATTTAATTACATCATTAAAATAGCTTTTTATAGGAAAATATTGATGAATGCATAGACCTCTCAGGAAATACTTCAAGAAGCAGATATGATGCAGGTTGAGACAAAAAGTAGTGATGATCCAAAAAAAAAAAACAATTTATTATATCAAAACAAATAATAATTATCAAAAAAAACGGTGGGGGGGGGGGGAAGCATATTTTCAAGCATAATCTAAACAAATTCAAAAAGAAAAGTTTCACCTTATGAACTTGTAAACAAGTAAGCAGAAATAGCATTGGAATTCAAAATATAAAATGTACAGACTCCTTAGAAAAAGTAAATTAGTAGCAAATTCTGTTTCATAAAATATATTTTGCAGAAAATGTAACATCTTCTGCAAGAAATTGAAAAATGCAATCCGATTATATTTAAAAGTATTCAAATATTTACTGCTGAATCAGCTTCAGAAAAGAATAAATAATATTTTTATCACTTGAAATTATTCATTCAGTGCTCGCACATATGTTATGGCTCTGCAAAAACTTGTTTTTTTGTTCAAAATATTAAATAACAAAAAAATAATAATTTATATTATTATTGTGATGTGAAGTTTGGTTTTGTGATATTGTAAAACAATATTTTACATATATTTCAAATATTTATACGTAGGTTGGCTCATTTATATTTACTATGGCTTTAAAAACATTTTGATTCAAATTTAAACCAAGAGAAAGTTTTTCCCTAAACTGTGTATGTATTTCAATCAATTAAAAGCCCTGAATAAAAAAAACTAGCTTTGAAGCTTTTTCCAACCCTAATTTGTTTCTAATTTTTGATTGAACAAATCCAAATGTTGAAAATATTCTTTCAGCAATTGCAGATGAGGCTTTTGCTGTAATCAGCTGCTCAATTTCGATGAACACTTTATCGTTGAGTTCATTTATTTAAGTTTGCTGACTTGTCCAACACTCATATGGAGTAACTTCTTGTATTACACTTGGATCAAAATAATGCTCCTCAAAAGGGGAGGATTTTGCACTGAATTTCACTACGAGTGAAAGCGTGGAGTTGCTTGGATGTTTCAATTTCGCAAAATTTAGTGCTTCTTTCTTCTCTTGTTCAGACGGTTCGTTCCGACTATATCTTGGGTCAAACATGTACGCCAAAAATTAGGCAGGTGTCAGAGCCAATTTATATCTACTTTCTGAAAACTCTTGGACATCCTTACTTAATTTTTTTCTCTCTGAATATTTTTTTTAAGCTCTTTCCAAATAGAAACAGCATCAGCGATGAAACAATTATTGCTTTGAATTTTGAAATACATATGCAATCCCTTATAAATATTAATTATTCATGTAAATTATGCATTACGAAGAAAGTTTGCCTAAATCTGCTCTTTGGCAGTGTAATATATTACATAATGAGAAATGTTATATTGATTTGGAAAAAAAAAAAAAACATAATTTTGCAAACTTTTAATAAATTTCAAAAAAATCTTTTTCTTAATTATTTATGTCTACAACTTTGCATAAACTAAATTTTACATTTTTTAATAGGTGCATAAAATAAATGTAAACATTTGAAGACTTTTTTTCTTTCTTTTTTTGTCATTTTTGAAAAAAAACCAATTTTTAAAAAAACCGATTGGTTTAAACCAAACAACCCTGCTTCGTCAGCATTTTCACAGAACTTAATTAGCTTCTTATGAGACTTACAAAATGCCTAGGAAAACCCCAGCTTAGAACGGTAATTATTTTACAATATTTTTAACATTATAAAGGAAATCAGACGGTATATTCAAACCTTCCAGCACCTTTGGCCTTTGACCAAACTAGCCATTCCTTTTTGTAGTATAGACCAAGACCAGTGGCCAAATCTTTTTTTTCTGTGAGGCCTGTTATTAAGATGAATATTGTTGGTTAGAATGTTTTTAAAATTTAAATATGTTTTTAAAAAATCCAGATGACCTCACGAATCATGCAAAAGTGAAGAAAATTGCAAACTAGTATTATTGCTATTATTTACATGCTTATTGCACTCATGCAGAATTTGAAAATGTTTTACAGAAGCCAGTTTTGGAATATTTGGCTCAAAATTTGTGACTTTGTGAGTTTATGCTGTATTCATGGGATACCCTGTGTACGCATATACAATTTTATTGATAAGTTCTAAACCACTACAAATTAAACTTGATTATTACAATTATTAATTTTTTTTTCTATTTTGTTTCAACCACATGTTTTGTTTTAGGTGCTGATGTACAACTTTTCCAAAAAATCAATTAATAAAATGTTTCTTCAAAATTGTTTTTTTTTTTTTTTTTTTTTTTTTATTGGCTGCTTAAAAATAGATTAAGGGAGTCAACCAGAGAGCTAAAATTATAGCCAAAATAGCTTGCTTGAAGACCATGTGTGAAATTATTTCAGTTAAGCTTTTGTGAGCACAAGTTTATACAAATTCTTTATGTATTATATATTTTTTTGTATTTGCTCCTTATATGAATTTCTCAACAGTTTTGATTTAATAAAGCTGCATTTTGTTCTGTTTTTAATGGTTTGATTCATAAAAGCAGTTGATTCAATTCACCACTAATTCATTTATCAGCGTACCGTACATTGTGTATATATATGTATATATTTTAATGTTTATTTTTTTGAAGATCATAATCATTTCTATGTAAACAAGAGTTCCTTTGCTGTTGCTAAACAAGTAGTCTTTAAGCAGTTTTTGCATTATAAATTCTAACATATGCAATAATTGGAACTGATTAGCTATATGTGTTTGCAAGTTTTAAAAATATATACTTTTTAAATGCTAAGTTGTTATGAAAATTGCATCTATTTTTTTTTAAAGGAAAAGCAGTTCTTATCCATGAATAAAACTAGATGTGAAGATTTATGGAATCATGAGCAACCAAAATGTGTTGAATTGAATAGTCTCGTGTCATTAAATGAGTTCTCTGGAAATATTCTCAACACACGCTTAAAAAAAGTAATAAAAAGGAAGAAGGCCT
This sequence comes from Uloborus plumipes, assembly GCA_038373865.1. Classification (NCBI taxonomy): domain Eukaryota; kingdom Metazoa; phylum Arthropoda; class Arachnida; order Araneae; family Uloboridae; genus Uloborus; species Uloborus plumipes. Next base: position 12,240 of record JAXGGA010017989.1, on the reverse strand, counting down.
TGTATTTATTTTTGCTTTTGCAAGATACATTTTCCCATACATAATATTTACAACACATTTTGTAAGTTTGTACCTGCTTCAAATAAACAAAAGTTGGCTAGAGTATAGAAAAGATTTAATAAGCTAAGTATGAAGTGGTCAAAAAAAAAAAAAAAAAGATTAAATGTGTATGTAATTTGCTGTGTAACAAAGGTGCTAATAAATGATATCAGTTCAATTTCCATAAAAGAAGAAGCATTCTAAGTCTTCCTGGGGCATGTACGAAAAAACACAAGCTGTAGATCTTAATAGAGCGAAAGTATACAATTTTTACAAAATCAGTAGAGTATTTTACTTTTAATTATTTTGGCTAGCAATGACAAGTAAATTAACTAACCACATAGCTAGTATATTTCATTTAATGTCAATGTTTGAAACAACTTTCAAAGTATGGAATGCCTATTTTGCACATTTTAATACGCATAAAACCCATTACAGTGGACAATTAAAAACTCAAAAGAATCATCAATTTACCTAGAGAGTTAACCACTCAACTTTTTATTGCCTTATTATATTGATTGTAGCATATTCACCCTTATAAATGAAAGCTTTAGCCTGCCTTTTTAATGCAAGTAAAATCTGTTCACTACAACAACACATCTACTTTTTAAAGCTTTGGTAATAAAATATGCAATGCAAGATTCATTTAAAATTTGCTTGCAACTCATGAAAATGGTATATAACAGTGCTGATAACTTTACTTTCTCAACGAGTTGTTCTATAAATTTGTGGTACCAAATACAGCTCCTTGTACTAAAAAATATGCATATTGTCACCTCAGAACAACAGTAGGATTTCTTACTGATGCTTCTAGGCTTAGAGTTGATTTGAGGTAACAATATATACAGGGTATCTGCTCAACCTGGACTTTTCAATTCCCTGACTTTTGCGAACTATTTTCCATGACTTAAAAAAAAAAAAAAAAAACGAACTCTGCTTTGTTTTTGGAAAATTATGCACTTAATAATCTATCTTGCAAAGCAAATGACCAAACATGGCGACTGCGTTTCACAGCAACAGAAGTCCGTTCGCTTTTGAAGTCAAAAAACGATCTTTTCCTACCGACACCCTCCTCCCCACCGTGTTTGTCCTCAAACGTTCTTTCATGTAGCAATGAATTGTCTGTCCATAAATTTTACTGTAAGTTTAGATCCTGATATGAGTGAGGCGAAATCTGACTTCAAAACGGAACTCGTTGAGTTCCTGCCCCCCCCCCCCCTACACGATTCTTTAAAATTCAACATCGTTTTTTAATTTGTTTTTCTTTTGCATAAAACTCCTCGAAAGAAAAAGATTCAAACAAGTTTTAAAAGAAAACCATCGAGTCTATCTTTTTGTCGTTCAAAGTCATATTTTATCAGATGACGGAGTCCGCGCACATGCGCAGTTACACAAAATTCGCCGCTCACGGTTTTAACGTTGAGAATTCATCTAATTGGTCAACACACTGCAACTTGTTGGAAATTGTAATTGACAAATCAGATTGCACCCAATAACGAAGTAGAATGACGGCGGAAGTGTTTTCGTTCTTCCCAGATCGCGGGAAAATTTTCAATCGGTCCGGAGCGCTAAAATCCATGATAAACAGCCAGTTTCCATCACTTTTGGACATTTTTCGCTGAAATCCATGACTTTCCATGACCAATTTCGATCATATTTGAAATCCATGACTTTCCATATGCGCGGACACCCTGTATATATTACTTAAATATTAGTGTCATATTAATGAGCTGTGCCATCATTGTCATTGGTGACTGATATATAGACAGCAGGAAACATTTTTGAATGTTTTAGTTTATTATTTGCACTTTGTTGAAAAACTTCTCATCTGAAAATCAAATGACAAAATGAAGAAGACTTCCCATTTGGTTCTTGTTGAATTCCTTACATGTATTAATGAAGTGACAATTCCTATTTCCTTTGTTTTAGAAAATGAAATCTGAAACTAAATTTTAAATTATCTTTTCTTGCAGAAATTCCTCTCATTTTGAAAGCATTCATTAGTGCTGGAATTTTTTTCAGAGAATATATGCTAATAATAAATTATTACTTTGAGTAATTTAAGTTTGCAACTTTTTTAAATAAGAATATTGATACAGATGGAAGGAGACTATTTTTTTTTTCTTTTTAAATTGATTCAAATAATTATAACTAAGACAGGCATGGTTTAAAAAACTTGCATTTATTTTCAAATATTTAGTCTTTTTCAAAACACTCTTCAGTTATAAATCATTTTGTAATTAAAATTGTTATAGTTTTTTAACATCCTAATTTAATTTTTCACGTGACTTAAAACTTGGAAGCTGAGTCTCTGAAACAAAATAGCCAATCACCTATGAGAGGTTTGTCTGACTTCTATCAATGCTAAATAAATAAGTAAAAATAATAACTTAACGTTCTTCTTTTGTTAAATACTCGAACTCTAAAATAGTAAGTTATTAATTTGCATAAAATATATGTTGAACTTAGTCATCAAAATATACTCAATGACTGTATGTTGCTATGGAACTCATGGTCAAATATTGTATATGTATTTTAATCATTCCTCATATACTCTTGGCTGTAAATTATTTAAAAATAAACAAGTTATTGATTTTTACATGTATTGTTTCCAAATTGTTTTTATTCTGGATTCAGTCGAGTTATTTTAATCAAATTAAAAAACTAAATTGAATTTACCAATGAAAAAATCTATAATGTGTAAAAATATCCCAACATTTGAATCCGTACAGAAAACAAGGAATTTTTTGCAGAGCAACATATTCACATATTTTCTGTTACAAAGAACTTTTTACTATTGCACTTTAGAAATGCAAACATTTTGAAATTTTTAATTGATGCAAAGTTAATCTTTTATTCAGACCTTATTTGAAAATTTAATCAATTATTTTGAATAAATGAAATGTTTTTGATAATTTCTGTTTAAGGTACGTTGGTTTTTTAACTGAGGCTAAAATATTATGATTTTATTTTTCTTTGTGTTTTTTTATTGTATAAATTGTAATTACATTTAGTTTTATATAGTTTTTAGTTTTTGACAAAATATGAAGATATTGTTTGTCTTTTAAAGCAATCATTTTTCTAAAAAGAAAAAAGATATCAACTATATGGGTATTTAACTTTTATCGTTGTTACTATCATAGTTAAGAGAAAAAAAATTTTTTTTGTTTCAACAAACAAATATTTAAGATATTTTCCAAAGATAACTCTAAATTTTTCTTCAAAAAATAATTTTTGATTTAATTAAATGAATAAGTAAATGAACGTGGTGAAATATGTTTTTAAAATCATCAATGTTTTTAATTTGTCTGTGGATTATGTTTAAGATTTAAGTGTAAATCATATTTTTTGTTTTGAATAGAACTTTTCTCACATTAGCAGGCTACTATGCATATATTAATGAAAATTAAAATTAGATTATAGTGTTTCTCTGGTAAGTTGACCTCTGACATAGACAATGTTTCCTCTTTTTTAGGTAATAGGGAAAGGGTAACTGGCACTGATTTGAGTTGAATGACTTCTGTAGTCGCTTTGCAAAAGTATTCCAACTCAAATCCGTAGCAAATCTTTTCTAATTACCTGAAAAGAGGGAAACATTGTAAAAGTCATAGCTCAACTTTCCAGAGGAGCAGTATAATATGAGTTCTAATTTTAAAACTTTTTGTTCCATTATTCTAATATTTTTGACTGTTTAATAATAATTAGTTTATTGAATCATCATTTGAAAGAAGCAAGCTGAAACACCTTATTCATTGAAAATGTGTCTGTTGAGGAAATTTAACATCCTGAAAGAAGTGGAAGTTGGAGTATATGGTATGGAACTATTCACACTAAATGAAAAAACAAAAGAATGATCTTTTATTTTTAGCAGTGTATGATTGCACAGAAAGTAGAATCTAGGTCCATCTATAAAACAGCATATTTAAAATTGCTACAATGGGTTAATATTTTACATCAGATGTATTATATGTACAGATAATTCAAAAATGAACTTTCTAGAATGTATTAGCACTATATGTTGAGAGGAAAGTTCTCCCCTTCCCCCAAATCAGTTTTTAGTTATACGATTGGCTGAATGGGCAAACTTTTATTCATCAGAGGTTGAACAATCAATGATGGAACACAAGGATTAGTTCCTTGAAGGTGAATTAAAAGATGTGCACTCAGCTTTTCCTTGCTATTGAAGTTCTTTCCGCAGTGAGTACAAGTATATGGCAGTTTCCCATCATGCGTTCGCATATGAATGTTCAGTTTGCCCTTTGTAGTAAAAGCCTTTGAACACTGACCACATATGTAAGGGCGCTCACCAGTATGTATTCGAATATGGGCAGTGAGCTTATCGTTTCTAGCAAATGCTTTCCCGCAGTGTTTGCAAACGAACGGCCTCTCACCTGTGTGGCTTCTGATGTGTACCGTGAGCTTATCTTTCTGAGCATAAGCTTTCCCACAGTGCTTGCACACAAATGGGCGTTCACCCGTATGCACTCTGACATGGTTCGTCAGTTTATCCTTCCACACGAATCCTTTACCACAGTGAGGGCAGTTGTATGGATATTTCCCAGTGTGTGTGTACGAGTGCGATGTCAACTTGTCGTTTCTTGCAAAAGCTTTGCCGCAGGTCTTGCATACAAATGGACACTCTCCGGTATGGATTCGCACATGTGCCGTTAGTTTGTCATTGCGTGCAAAAGCCTTGCCACAGTGCTTGCACACATATGGCCTTTCACCCGTGTGGATCCTGATGTGCACAGTCAGTTTATCATTTTGAGCAAAAGCTTTGCCGCAATGCTTGCAAACGAATGGCCGTTCACCGGTATGTGTTCTTATATGGTTGGTTAATTTATCCTTCCAAGCAAATCCTTTGCTGCAATGTGGACAAGTAAACGGATGTAAACCAGTGTGCATATAAGTATGAGCGACTAATTTATCTTTTCTGGTAAACCCTTTCCCACATTGGGTGCACACATAAGGGCATTCCCCAGTATGTATTCGAATGTGTGCAGTGAGTTTATCTTTTCTTGTAAAGTTTTTGCCACAGTATGTACAAATGTGAGGGCTTTCACCAGTATGCAATTTGACATGGTCATTCAGTTTGTCTTTACGAGTGAAATTTTTTTGACAGTACGTACAAGTAAATAAGCTTTTTAATTCCTGACTGTTGTTATTAATGTTATAGTGCTCAGCCTTCACGTCTACGAAGTATATGTGACAATGCTGGCAAATGTTATGAGGTTGACAAGGTTGTATATTTGGTATGTTTAAATTCACAACGTTAGTCATTTTGAGATTTTATAATGCTGGGTAAAAAAGTTAAGTGTCTTGCACATAATTACCTCATACAGTTGCACATGATGGTATTTATGCTGTAAAAGCAGAATAAACTAGTATTTTATTTTCAGTGTTTTGATGTTCTCCTACGGAATAGGGACCTAGCAATACAGTTTTTAAGTTTTTGGAAAATTACCTCGGTGACGAAACATTGATCTTTAAGGAAAACTTGCTCCAAGTTTTGCGTTCAATCAGAAATGGAGAAATGAGACATTTTTCTGAAAATAGAAGGGATGAAAAATGTCAGAAGTCAAGGCAGTACTGACAAAAAGTATTGTACAAAACTATAATTGACTTAATATTATTACATCCTCATAAATTCTATATCTCTAAACAGAGAAAATGAAATTATACTATAGCAGAGATTAATAATTAACCCTTATATGTTGAAATTTCGGCTTTATTTTTAAAGATTTTACATTTATAATTTGTCCAAGTTTATCAATTTAATGTTCTGGAAATTATTACACGGAAAGAAAAAAACAAGATATTTGAGAGCTATGAGCAGTTACCGTTGGAAATGCAAAGAGCATTAATAAGTTTAAACGTCCAGATTTTCTAAATGTTGGAAAAAACTACTGTCTGAAAATAAACAGATCTGTGTGATTGAATGGTTTAATGTTATTACTGATGTTATGTAATTTTTTTTTCTGTTGTGCAATTTAAATGATGTAAGAGAAAAACTCAGACTTTTGATTGATTCATTTATTATATTACATACACATACAGCTTGCGACACAGTTTAAAGTGTACAAGCAAAAACAAATTGTTTTAACTGTAACTAGAAATAACAATATATGATCAAATTTAAAAGAGAAAAATCTCATAACAAATGTAAAATCTAATCAAATGCCTAAAATTTACTTTGAAAGTAAATTCCTTCAATCTAGATGCAATTTCACTTGTCGCTTTACATATTAGTAAACCATACCATTTAATAAGTACAGGATCTTTTAATTTTGAATACATTTCATATATTAAACTTACACTTTTTTTTCATTAAAATCTAGTTTTTTTTCTCTTAATTTAAGAGCCTCTTTTGTCAGAACCTTTTAAAGTGACATTTATTTTTCTTACAAAAAAAGAAACAAAATACTTCCTAATATGATCAAATCGATCTTTTTCTTCATTTTCAAAGCAAATTTATAAATTAATTTCGTAACTTTATTCTCTGTTCAAATCACAAGCAGATACAATAATTACAAGATATCATTGCAGTAACCTATTGGATTTCATTTCTCCCAAGTTGATTTGATGCACTAACAAAAGAGGCTTTGGATTCATCACATGCCCTGTCCTTGTGACAAGTTGCCTCTGTGGGTGATTTTAATTTTTGTCAAGAGACAGCAAATGAATACAACTGGAGTCATTCAACTTGCTTTTGTCTCCTGAAATAATTTTGAAACCCCAAGTTAAATGAAATTCATGAGTTAACAAAATCCACACCTCGGAATTTTGAACGTTCCACTGACACCCAAGTTGCAGCAAAGATGTCAATGACATAAAACTTCTTGAATGCAACTGTACAGCTGCATGTGCCTTACTGTTGAGGAGCAGCAGCAACAACAAGAGGCTTTGTGTCAGTAGTTGGTTGTTGCGGCGGCGGTGGTGGTAGCATGGCAGGAGGCCCTTGTAGTGCTATTTCTGGAATTTTAGCAAGGAGAGGTTTGGCTACGAGTGCGGCACAAGAGCCTCCACCCAAATGAATAAGCAAATGAGCATTGAGTTTGTCTTTGCGATTAAACCCTTTCCCACATTGATTGCAAGTATAGGGATGCTTTCCGGTGTGGATGCGCATGTGTGTATTTAGTTTCCCTTTCATGGCAAAGGCTTTTCCGCAGTGCACGCACACATAGGGCCTCTCTCCCGTGTGCATACGTACGTGGGCCGTCAACTTATCGTTTCGCGCAAAAGCCTTGCCACAGTGTTTGCAAACAAAAGGCCTCTCTCCCGTGTGAATGCGCACGTGGACAGTCAATTTGTCTTTCTGTGCAAACGCTTTAGCACAATGTTTGCATACGAATGGACGTTCACCCGTATGTATGCGAATGTGATTTGTTAATTTGTCTTTCCATGCAAATCCTTTTCCACAATGTTGGCAGTTGTAAGGATGTTCACCTGTATGGATACACATATGAGCTCCTAATTTATCTTTACGGGCAAACGCTTTGCCGCAGTGTTTGCAGACGTACGGTCGTTCCCCCGTGTGAATTCGAATGTGGGTGGTCAGCTTGTCGTTTTGAGCAAACGTTTTCCCGCAATACTTGCAGACAAACGGACGCTCCCCCGTGTGTATCCTAATGTGATTTGTTAGCTTGTCTTTCCAAGCGAACCCCTTCCCACAATGCTGACAGTGGTAAGGGTGAAGTCCAGTGTGCACATACATGTGAGCCCCTAACTTGTCTTTCCTCGTGTAGCCCTTGCTGCATAGGTTGCATACGTAAGGTCGCTCTCCGGTGTGTATGCGTATGTGGGCGTTGAGCTGATCTTTACGGGCAAAGGCCTTGTTGCAGTGGCTGCAAACATGCGGACACTCACCGGAATGCATTCTCAGGTGGTTTCCCAGTTTGTCTTTACGTGTGAAGCTTTTATCACATTGGTTACATGCAAAGGGCCTCTGCTCTTGCGTAGTTTGTGTGTACAGTTGGTGAGTTTTTATGTCCACAAAGTACACACGGCAATGTTCGCAATCAGTGTGGGGTTGCGTGGTAGGAATGTGGAGGCTGGTCAAGTCTGCCATATTTACAGCCATCTCTACACCTATGGAGGGATTTTTCAACATTTTGAAATCGTAGTAAAATGCCCGCGAACTTTAAAAACGACAGTACCCTAGTACTTTACACTCTAACACATAAAAAAACTAAACATAACATATTTCTGTGACACTTGTCAGTAGTTTAAACAATATACAATCAGCGTATATATTCAAAAAGCCAATGTAACATTAAGTATTTAAAATGGCACATCATGAGAACAAATTAATTTCACAGTACAAACTGAAGAGAAAGCAAATGGATATTTACAGTACATGAATTCCTAAGTAATGATGCAATGCTGCTTATGATCAAATACAGGAATTTTGAAATGTTTTCTTTGAGGTAGCTTTACAATATAACAACTATCAAATGCTTTTATGGGTTGAAGGAAATTTTCGGTCATTAAGAGAGCATTTATTACCTTTTGGATTGGAATTTATTTTTCATCTACTTTGTAGTTCCAAAATTTTCCAATCAGTCCCACGTGGACAGCTCATTTCTGAAAGAAAATTTCTTTTAGCCAATCAGTAAATATTTTCTGGTACTGCATACAAAGAGGGTGGAATAAAAATAAGTATTTTAATTTCTACTTAAAAACATTGCTTATTCCTATTAAATGTATTTTTTGAACTAGAATTTTGAGGTACATGGTTATTTAAAAAAAATTTTTTTCATTCATTACTTGTTCATTTCATAAAATTAAACAAGTTTTCTACTCTTAAAGAATCTTTTGAAAGACACTTCTCAATTTACTATCCATAAAGGGCAATTAAAGCTTCAATCATTTCTCCCACTATTATGTCTTTCATTTGTTGCTTAAACTTTTAATACCATTCCTATTTTGTTTCATGCAATTGTACTATCTGCTTTTTGTCAAAAAATAATAAAATGTTGATAATTGTACATTGTTCCATTGGGTGTTTTGATCAGATATGTTAAGCAACTTAATTTAGAGGTTTGTGTTTCCATGTGAATAAAAAAATCCAAGCATGAATCACAAAGAAGTATTAAACAAGTCTTTATTGAATGTATCTACAATGCTAATCATGTTTTGAGAAATTATTGGAATTACAAAATTTTTGATACAGCTCTCAAAACAAATCATTTCAACAAGACTAATACATTTTGAAACTTTGAAAATAAACAATAACTCAGATACCTAAAATTATTGGAAAAATAAAAATGGCATATCAATTAGATCTCTACATGGATTTTCCAAGCAAAGAATGGACAATCAGTGCAGCATGTGTGCTTTCAGTAATATGAATCAATATGTGGGTACTTAACTTGTCCTTACAATGAAATCCCATGCCACAATGGTTACAAATGAAAGGATATTTGACATCATGAACTACAAGATGGGAGTCCAGTTTCTCCTTTGCATCAAAGACAAGACCACAATGAATACATTTAAAGGTTGGTTTCTCTAAATGCATTTTTGAATGCATATTCAATTTGCCTTTCGTGATATAGGTCTTTCCGCACTGATTGCATGCATACGGTCGTTCTCCGGTATGAATCCGAACGTGGGCTGTTAGTTTATCGTTTCTGGCAAATGCCTTATTACAGTGCTCACAGGTATATGGTCGTTCTCCTGTATGACACCTCGTGTGTACCACCAGTTTGTCTTTTTTGGAAAAAGCTTTCCCGCAGTGTTGGCACACAAATGGGCACTCTCCTGTATGAATTCTAACATGCGTGTTTAGCTTATCTTTCTGAATGAAGCCTTTCCCACATGTCTGGCAAACATAAGGTCGTTCCCCTGTGTGTATTCGTGTGTGGACTGTCAGCTTATCCTTCTGAGTAAACCCCTTCCCGCATTGCTTACACTTGTAAGGACGCTCTCCAGTATGAATACGCATATGGGTTGCTAGCTTGTCATTCTGTGCAAAACCTTTTCCGCATTCCTTACAGACAAACGGTCTCTCTCCGGTGTGTGTTCGAACATGACTGATCAGCTTATCCTTCCAAACAAATCCCTTACTACAGTGCATGCAAGTAAATGGATAATTACCAGTATGTACAAACATGTGTGAGGTGAGCTTATCTTTCTGAATGAAGCCCTTCCCACACTGTTGGCAAATAAATGGCCTCTCACCTGTGTGCAGTCGCACATGAGTGGTGAGCTTGTCGTTACGTGCAAAGCCTTTTCCGCAGTGCTTGCACACAAAAGGCCTCTCACCGGTGTGTATTCTCAAGTGTGTCACCAACTTGTCGTTCTGGGTGAAGGCTTTTTGGCAATAACTGCAGGCATAGGGCTTCTCTCCAGTGTGCACTCTTATGTGTTTTATGAGTTTGTCCTTCCAAGCAAACCCCTTCCCACAATGTTGGCAAGTGAAAGGGTGTTCGCCAGTGTGATCGCACATGTGTGCAATCAACTTGTCCTTGCGAGTAAAACTTTTAGGGCACTGAGTACAAGTGTGCGGACGTTGACCAGTGTGGATCATCATGTGAGCAGTTAGTTTATCTTTACGAGTAAAAGTTCTGTTACAGTGATTGCAAACATGAGAACTTGCTGCAGTGTGTGTTTTTATGTGTTCATTTAATTTGTTTTGATGGGTAAAGGGCTTATTACAATAATGACAAGAAAAAATTGGTTCAAGTTGTTGAGGATAGATCTGAGGGGGTTTCATGCCCATCAAGTAAATACGACAATGGTCTGAAACATGTGAAGATTGAGTTGGAATGTTTATTGTTGGAACAAATGCCATTTTAAGAAACTGGTGCTTAAAATACTTATTTTTGAAAGACTTCAATTAACCAAACACATTTTTACACTTTTAAAACATTTAACTTAACAAGTTAAGAGAATTACTGTGCTCTAAACAAAAATACATAATAACAACAAACCTCTTAACAATAAAACAATCATAAAACATTGATATAAATATATTTAAGGTACAATATGTCTCAAATATGTTGACAACAATGGCATTACCTTTTACACATATGATTTAAATGTAAAGTAATATTTCTTCTTATGGTATTCTGAGACATTTATGGCAGTCAATTCTGGAAGAAAAGATGTTTTTATAATTCTAGAAACAAATAAAATATAGAACAGCTTTACTCAATAGCATTTAAACATCTCACTAACAGTGTTAGAAATAGAAATTTAAGTCTAGGCGTCATTGTGACTCCTAGGATCAATTTCTAGGCGTCAAAATGAACAATCTAGGCGTCATTTTTTTAACAATTCAAATATAATCAGAATTAAAAAAAAAAAAATCTTTATTCAACAGAAATACAACAGAAACACAATCCATGTACGATATGTTACTGGCAATGTATGAAAATGAGCATGGTATAGAATGTTATTGCTTCAGACTAGTGCTGAGCGATGTTGCAGATTTTAACATCGCAATACATCACCAGTATAACATCGCGATGTGCCGATATATCGCGATGTTACTATGTATTTCCTTTTCATTTAATTATGGGGGGTCAGGGGGGGTTTCATAGTGTTGTCCCAGTATCCTTCGTCTCTCCCCTTTCCAGAACAGTGGATAACCCTTCAAATAGAGAGCAGGAAAAATGCAGCAACTACATGGACGGATTTATGGGGAGCGAGGGGGGGGGGGGCAATGCCCTACCAGTTTATTTGGGATGATTCTAAATAATGAAAACATACCTCCCAAAATCATGAAGCGAGAAATCATGCATTTTTTCTAAGAAGTTCAGAAGAGTTCTGAAAAAGGCAGAATGTCCTTTTCTCATAGGAAAAAACATTATTCATTAAATAGAAATGATAAGGCATTGGTGTCTAAAATAACTTTTAAAGTGAAAGGGCAATTCTTTAAAGGAAAATATAGACAAAAACATTGCTAGTGATTAAAAAAGAGCCGAGCAAAATGTTTTCTAAAGAGCTATACCTGTCTCTAAGGAGAAGGGGAACAAAAGGTATATAAACTATTAAGGGCAGAAAACCTAACTCAGTAGTACCAGCAGTTTTATCATCTTAACTCAGGATTGTAGTTACTTTTTTGAATAGCTCTAAATTAAGGGTGGAGGATACTCTTTTACTCACTTTCTAAATGCTTTTTAAAAAGTATGATAATCATCAAAGTCTGAATAAATTAATCAGTCATTTTCAATATTAAAATCCAAACAAACCAGT
>JAXGGA010017988.1:0-23049 GCA_038373865.1 Uloborus plumipes | reverse complement strand
TCCCCACAATACTACACTTAGTAAAAAAGTAAGTTATGCAGAGTGTTTGTGATGATGTAATGTGAAAAAAAACAGACCTACACTATTAGTTTTCAAATTAACGATTTATTTCGATTACAGCAACATTGAGCTGCATTACAGAATGAAAATTATTTAAAAAATACAAATATTTAATTAGCAAGATGAGCTTACCTTAAAATAGGATGTAATTTACATCACAAAAGTAAGTATGCAAACAAAAAAAGACATTAATTTTGCAAATTTTACAATTAAAAAAAAAAAATGGTGATTTGTTGGATATCCTATGACCTTTATAACAACTTTCAATCTAGTTGGCACTGATTTTACTAGATTTTAAGTGATAGAAGATGGTATTTTGTGCCCTTCCCCCAAAGTCCTTTCTTTTAGATCATTCTTAGTTTTGATCTCTTGTTTTCTAATTTGGCGATCGAGATAATCCCACAAGTGTTCAATGGGATTAAGATCATGTGACTGCGGTGGAGTTTTTAACTGTTTTCTTACGTTATATAGCAGCCATTCCCGAGCAATCCTAGCAGTATGTTTGGGATCATTATCTTGTTGGAAAGTGAAGGATGTATCGACTCCCAATTTAGAAGCACTTTAGCTTAGATTATTTTTTAAAGTATTCAAATAGCTATATTGATTCATTACTCCGTCAATTATAACTAAATTTCCTACTCCAGTTGCTGCCATGCAGCATCAAACCATAATCGAACCACCATCGTGTTTTACAGTTTCTTTCATGTTCTATGGTTCTAGAGCTGCCTTTGCTTTCCTCCAAACTTTTTGGTTTCCATCTGACCCCGTAGATGTTGAATTTACTTTCATCCGAAAAAATCACGGTATTCCAAAAATTTGTGTCCTGCTTTACATTTTCTTTTGCAAAATCTATTCTCTTTTCGCAAATCACTTTGCTAACAAATGGTTTTCTGGCGTTCTTAGGAAATTTAGGAGTAGGAAATTTAGTTCTAATAGGACGGAATAATGAATCAATATAGCTATTACTACTTTAAAGAATAATCTAAGCCTAAGTGCTTCTAAATTGGGACTCGATACATCCTTCACTTTCCAACAAGATAATGATCCCAAACATACTACTCAGATTGTTTGGGAATGGCTGCTATATGGGTGATTCTACGCTATTTGAAATCACACGGCCAATGCAAAAACTTCATGTAAAGCTGATTTTATTAATGTTTTTGTATGCTGAAGCATTACAGACCATTATCTTTTATATGGACTACCCAATTAATTCACTGCAATTATTTTATTTTAGCATTTATGGCTGAAAATAGTCATAAATGTATACTCCCCTGGCCTGTTCAAATACTAGTTTTTATACAAACATGCTCGACTCTCAATTATTGCTAACTTGACATAATGTTTTCTGCCATAATCATACACTTACATTAACAGAGAAACATATTTCATCATTAAACATTGAAAAATTATTTATTATTATTTAAAAAAAATACACGTTTCAACGGGCCATATCAACAGTGTCACCCTCACCTGGCGAACTTCAAGGACTGAAATTTAGCACAAAAAATGCAAAAGGATGACTTTGACTGCGAATAACTAGTGTAATACTGAGTAAAGTTAAAAGCAAGCTAAGTGGTTTTAAAAAAATTCAAATATTATTGCATCGGTTCTCGCTGAAAGTGCCTCAAAGCGTACTGCGCCAGTCGCTGTAGTATTTCCCCTGGTAAATATAACTTTTTATATTACATCGTTACATAAGTGTGCGTATGTATAATGTAATGCTTATTGTGTGCAGACATCACGGTTTACGTGAAGTTCTGGTAAGAAGAACGCGTGATGTTGTTTTTAAAGGCAATGTGTGATTTTGTCACTTCTCTGGCTTCACTCCCCTGGCAGTTTTGTTCCAAAAAAGGGTAAATATACATTAAAACTGTGTCATAAGCATAATTAATTTCATTTTTAATCATAATTGCCCCCGTGAAAGCAATTTTAATGACGTAAATAATGCGGGAAATATTTTTATATGGGATCTGAGGTGCGACTTGTATGCAACATGTCGTGTTTTCAAGATTGATTTTTTTTATTTTATTACAACGCGAAAATTTTTTTTGAATACAGGTCTTATAGAAATAAGTCAATACTCTGATTTTTCACCGAAAAAAAGTGAAATAATAGTGAATCAAACCAGAATCCTGCCAATTGTGTCACTCCCCTGGCAATGCATTTTCCCCTGCCATCGATAAACCCCCCAAAAATTGAAATTTCATCTGGCCCTTACCAATACAATCATAAAAATAGCGGCTATTAGTGATATAATGAGTGTGAAATCAAACAGATTATTTTTTCTTTGGGGACACAAAAAACGCATTGACCGTAGAATCACCCATATAACGTGCGAAAACAGTTAAAAACTCCACCGCAGTCACCTGATCTTAATCCCATTGAACACTTGTGGGATTATCTCGATCGCCAAAGTCGAAAACAAGAGATCAAAACTAAGAATGATCTAAAAGAAAGTACTTTGGGGGAAGGTCAGAAAATACCATCTTCTGTCACTCAAAATTTAGTAAAATCAGCATCATCTAGATTGTTAGCTGTTATAAAGGCCATAGGCTATTCAGCAAATTACCAATTCTTTTGAAAAATTGTAAAATTTGTAATATTAATGTCTTTGTTTTTGTTTGCATAATTACTTTTGTGATGTAAATTACATCCTTTTTTTAAGTTAAGCTCATCTTGCTAACTAAATATTTGTCTTTTTTAAATATTTTTCATTCTGTAAATAAGCTCAATGTTGCTGTAATCGAAATAAATCGTTAATTTGAAAACTCTAATACTGTAAGTCTGTTTTTTTTTTCATATTACATCATCACAAACACTCTGCATACTTACTTTTGTGACTAAGCGTACATTGAAATTTTGCGAAAACAGATAACTTTTAAGGGGTCTGCCTACGTCCGGAGTACTTTTTTCTAAAAACAGCAAATATTTACGAACTGCTCATGTTTTTTCATTTATTAGTAGTTCTAAGTAGGAAAATAAACAAAAAAAAAAAATCATTTTCGTATCAAAAAAAATTTAATTGGAAATTTGAGCAAAAAATTGGCCAATTTTATATTTTACGCCAAACACTCTATAGGGGAGAGTGGTAATGAATGGGCCACTAACAAAATATGAAACAGTATTTGCATGAATTTTTTTTTTGATGCCACCAATAGATGTAGCTATTTGTTCTACTAAACTCATCCAATTTTCATTCATTTGTGCTGAGCCATTTTCAAACTAGAGTGGCATGGTCAAGAATCTGACTGAAAAGTAAGTTTTTCCCTTTTTAATAAAACATTTCCTAGCTAAAATGTACCAAGTATTCCACTGAATACATATGTATAAGCTAGTCTTTCCATATCTATAAACTAATCTTAAGATGTATTTTAATGTTATCTAAATTCAATGTACTCAAAAAACCTAAATGTATTCCAAAAGTATAGGTGGGGCTGAATGGGCCACTATGTCATGGTAATGAATGGGCCACCTAAATATTGTTTTTCTTCCTTTTCTTTGGATTTTCGCATTAATATGAAACACAGCTGACTGTCATAGATAAAGATTACTGTCGTCAAAATAGGTTTGTAGTAACTTCTAAATATAATTTGCAGATCTATATTATATTCCTATAGTACAATAGACCTCTGGTCGCAGTGCGTGGCTTGAAAAAGACCCCTCTCTCCTTCATATTATATTCCTCATAGTACAATTTCATTTTCTTTCTTGGTAACTTAAGTTAGATATTTTTTATTTCCGATGTCTAGTAAATTTAAAAAAAAAAATTGAATTTTGACAAGTTTGAAAATGAAGATGAAGTTTTTGAAAGTGATTTTTAATATTATTTTTGAAATATATAAATTTTGTTGAATCATAGTGTGAATTATCTGTTATTTTTTCATATATATATTTGATGTTATTTATTTCTTACAATATCATTATTTAGTCATTTTTCTGCTACAATTGGTATGTATCAGTTTTATTTTAATTCCATCAGTTTTGATGTTTATATGATTTTAAATCAGTATGATTTTGTATCATCATGTCAAGTGCCACATTTATTTTGTCATATTCAGCAAATAAAAGATTAAATCCACATGTTTTCATTGAATTCATTTAGTGGCCCATTCATTACCTTCGATGGCCCATTCAACCCCATAGGTGGGGTTGAATGGGCCAAATTTCAAAATTTTTATTTTCTATTATAATTCATTATAGATAGGTGCTAATCCAACTTTTATGACTTTTTTAGATAGCCAGATAAGTAAAGTAACTAAAACACCAATTTAAAGTTAAAACAAAGTGTTAGAAAAAATTACAAACATTCAAAACCAAAAAGTGGCCCATTCATTACCACTCTCCCCTACTTATTTCAATTCCATGTATTTAAAAATCTTTTCCTGTGCTTCCAAGACTAGCCTGGATAAGCTTGAGAGAGTGCAGCACAGGGCTACGACATAGTTGTCCAAATGAAATTGTGGATTACGAAAGTAATTTGCCATCTCTTTCCCAGAGAAGAACCCTGTGCCTTACAAAATATTACAACAAGCTAATTAGCTATAACGAGCAAAACAGAACTTTTGGCTACCTCCTTGATTGGACCAACAACCGACGACTAAAGAAGCACAGCCCCTTTTCCTACGCCAGGACACTAAATCTCCCTTCTTCGAATGTAGAGGGTTACTCGTTGAAACCACTAGGGGCCGGATTAGAACTTGACGGAATTTACTTCCATGAAGAGCTCCTAACAACTGTGACGAAAAATTCGGAGATTCCGGCTCTCGTTAAGCAACTGGCACTTGAAACAATCCATAATATCCCACCTTTTTCTCTGAAAATCTAAACAGCAGGTGGCAAAAGTGAGGGTGGAGTCTCGGGCAGTGGGGTATATATAAACACAATCTCCGGAGTACAGGAATTTAAAATAAGAAACCCAGATAACTGTTCCGTGTTTAGATCAGAGCTAGTTGCCATTAAAAGAGGTTTACAGTATGCAGTAGAGGTGGGGGACCATTTTAATGACATCTGGATCGGTTCAGCATCTCTCAAATTGGAGCACTATTGGAGATCAAACTAGCCTGGACATTCTAAATATTCTTGAGAGACTATCACCCAAACATACAGTGCATTTCCAATGGATCCCCTCGCATGTGGGAGTAGAAGGGAACGAAAAGGCGGATTTCTTGGCCAAGTCGGCGTCAGAGGAGGGAGTTAACCCAGGAGGAACGCTCACATCTAGTGAGATTACATCCCTGGCAAGGATTGAATTCAATCGGGTCATGAAAATCCCCCCTAGCCATTCCTGGTACTTTGCCAAAAGACCAGGTGAGACTTTCAACATAAATCCAAGGCCATATCAAACTGCCTTTACCCGCATTCTAAGTGGGCACACGAGGGGACTCACCTTTCAGCAGGGGAAAAAGACTTTTCTAAATTGTCCTTGGTGTTGCGCCGACGTGGCTTCCCCCGGACATATCTTGACCTGTTTGAATTACTAAGTCCTTAGGGACCCTATACTTTTTTTTTTAGGTGTTTTAGAAATTTTTAGTTTTATGGGGGTTGTCTAGCCCAGCTAGACAACTTTAGATAAGTAAGAAGAAGAAAAATCTTTTATAATATAAGTTATTGTACTACTTGCATGTGTTCTGAAATAAGGGCGATTCTCTGTAAACTAGTCATTTTTCACGCGAAATCTGTCTGGGCACGGTTTTTTGAAAGGTTCGTATAATTATAATACTATTGCTCAGGAAATGAATCTATTACTTTGGTTTGAAAGAGGGTCAATTGAAGTTTGTGTTTTTCTGATAAATTGTGATAGGGGGTAAGTCCCCCGCCTGGTATAACTAGGCAGGGGACTGTGCCAGGTGACTGTGTTTTTGCTTTGTTGCGTGATATCTGCAAAACTATTGGAACATAATTAGTTCCGAGACTACCTATAAATTTAGGCACAAATCGTGGACAGAATAACTAATATGTTTCATAATTAAACTAATTGACATTAATAAAATCACTTCCCAGAGGACTGTTTTCGCAACGACCCTGATGCATACTTTTATCTAAAATGTGGTTCTCAAACTAAACAAAGTATCGCTTCAACACCGTTCTCTGCAATTTCAGCATATTCACACTGATTGCTTTAAACTTCATGTCAAAAAACATTTGCAAGAGTAACAGATTTTTTCTATTGGAGCTTTGAATTTGTCTCAGGGGACTGTTTGAAAAATCTCCGGACAGAATTTACATGGCAATTTTTAGTTTTAGAAATACGTAATTAGACCTTATATCATGAAAAAAATGTAGCTGCATTATTCTATTTTTAGATATTAATTGCCAAATTTATGCAGTGTTGATAGGATTTTTGGAACATTACCTTGAAGTGTTAGACAATATGACTGGGACAGCCAGGGGACTGTTTTTAGCCCTTAGATAATTTCTAGAAAAAAAAAAAAAAAAAATTATTATCGCTCCAAATACAATTGGGTCATAGAGTATTAATGCTTTACTTGTATTAAGCGCGATAATTACTTTATTACACTTTATTATTTTCAAAATACTCGGTCCGGACAGCAAATTACCAGTTTACAGAGAATCGCCCATATCCACAGTTGCACATCAAGCAAAGATTTGAGTAAGTCCAAACCTTGAGTCTTCAACTAGTGCAAGTTGGATTCCAAACACTCAGGACAGCAAAGACCGGCGAATACAGATGACAAAATTGACATGTCAGTTATCCCGTTACCTTTCAGTTCAGCAGGTTTTCACATTATTAGCCGTTTTTTTTTTTAGTTCATCACTTTCTTTTAATTTTGATGAGCCGGCAGTGGTAATATCATCAGTTTTACAGGAAGTTGAAACCGTGAAACCATTACCATAAAAGGATCATTTCCTTGTTTTGCGCGTTCTAGCTTTATGCATATTAGAAAACTTCTAACAAAACTAAGATGGTAAATTAAAACGAAAATTAACAACGAACAAACTACAATTAATATGAAGCAAATATAACGTTGAATTAAAACAAAATTAACAATAGTAAGCTCAAGACAAAGTATGATCAAAACGATATGAGCGTGAAAAATATCAACACATGCAAACATTTCAAAATGTTGCCAATTGAATTCTAAGAAATTGGGCTAAAAATTATAGATACAATTATTGATAATCTTTGTCAAAAATTAAATTTGGAATATATTTAATGATATTCATTGTAATTATGACGGAATACAGTGCAAGAGTCTGAAATAACAGCAATGTTTGCATTTATTAGGGTCTTTAAATTCAACTTCTGGTGCACTTAATTGGCTGTAACTCCGTTTCTAATTATCGTAGAAATAAAAATGAAACATTTTTGGAATTCTGAATATATATTCTTTCAAAAAATCTACTTATATTAAAAACTGAGTATCTTTCTATGTCACGCTTCTTTCTCCTGAACGCCAATGAACTGAAAGTCGAACCAGGTACCGATAGATAGGTAATTTTTCAGGCTTCATTAGTTTCAATTTATATAATTATACGATTTTAATTAACGAATATATCAATTAATAAGTAGTCAAATTTAAAGCGATTAAGCCTAATAAATGATTAAATATGAAATAAATTGTTGCAAAAACGTGGTTGCTAGGAAACAGTAATAACAATGATAATGAGAATTTAGAATGATAGCTTAACTAAATCAAACACGAAACTCATAAGCGGGCGACTTACATAGTATTTTTATCGCTAGCTACTTGTGATATTTTGAAACATTCATTTGTTGAAAAGCCATCTACTTATATTAAAAACTGAGTATCTATGTCTGCTTCTTTCCCTTGAGCGAGCAGAACTTGCTGTAACTTTCCTCACCATTTTGAAGGCGAAGCATCTCAATAGTTCGAATGATTTTTTTGATGCAGGAAAAAAGTGAAAGCGTGAAGTGCCTGTTAGCGAGCCGCCTTGGCGACGAGTATTTTTTTGAAACATTCTTTACTACTTTAAGGGCGCGAAGCGCCCGTGCAACGCCGGGCCACGCAGCTAGCTGCTTGGGCATTAGTGGGTCACGTACGTAGTATGTCTTAAAATCTTATTAAAATTGAATTATATCAAATAATATCACATCAGACTGAGGTAAAAGTTGGGTGGCGGGGGAACATTATGCATCAACATGCCGCAGGAAGCTAATCTAGCTGCCCTGGTAGCTAGTTTAGTAAAATAAAAATAGATTTTTCAGCAAAAACGGTCATTTTAGGGCAGGCAACGAACGACCAATAAAGTTCCCGCATTTTTCTGCATTCTAAAATTGGCACCGTAAAAAAAAGAAAGAAGCGAGAAAGACGAACGGATAATCCGAACTGCCGATAATCAGGAGTTTACTGTATATAAAAGTTAACCACCTAGCACCAAGCCCGCCCACAATGATTGGAACGATGGGGTAGGATTGCAGGAAGAACTCCGCCGTCGGTTGATACTTCTCCATCTTCCTATCGCGAGCGACTTGAAATGCGGCAAGTCGGTTCTCGAAAGGATTTGTTACATTGACGATTATCACTTTCGAACCTTTCTGCAGGACCAGGTCGGGGCGAAGCTTGGAAAGGTCAACCTCTTGATTTTCTCCAAGGATGTTAAAATTCTTGCCCTCAGCAACCTTCTTCACCCTCTGGACCACTGCGTTGTGTCTTGACGCCTAGCTGCATTGCCATTCCACAAAAAAGCCGCTATTTTGTCCCACACGTGATTCTCATATTTCATTAAAAAGTAGTAAAATATAAAAGGAAGTGAACAAAGTTTTTTGCCTAAGGTATCTTACACCGGTTTGTGATTGCTCAAACAACAAAATTTCGTTCATCTCCATATATATTTCTCTAAGCCGAATCCTATACCCGGTCGAAACTCGCTCATTTCTTTATCGAATTGCATGAAAATTTATGATTTTGAAGCTTATCCCGCGGTCTATTGACGAAAATTAGACCCACCCTCTAAAAAGTGTCATTTCGTTTTTTATTCGAACTTCCATTTTTGGGCACAAAATTGACTCTATCTGGCGAAATAATTGTCGTATCGTCTCCATTTTGATTTCATTCGAAAGATTAAAAAAAATGTATTCTTTAGAACGTTTCTCCGCTAGCGCCGCGTAACGAGAATCTCGAAAATCCACGTTTAAGCGACTTATAAGCGATTGAAGTTTGAAAAAGTTAAATTTTTTGCTCAATTGTTAAAATCGTTACCATTGTTGTTCAAATCAATTTTAAATGCGACATTTCAAGCCAAGGCTTAGCTCGGTAAACCTTAATTGTAACTTTTATTGTTTCAAAATACTATGGTAGTTTTGCGATAACGTTAGTATTTAGTTTAGTTGTATAATATGAAAGTAATTTAGTTGTATAATATAGCCTTGGGTATTTGATTTTAATATAGGGTATCACTTTTGTAGTAGTTGTAAAAGTGAACGTGTCTTTGATTTCTTTGAAAAGTTGTCAGAACGACGGCAGTTGATGGCGATGTTGTGCAAACGTACAAGATTTTACAATGCCAAGGAACAGGGTACCAACAGGCAGACTAACAGGAAGGTGTCTACTACCTAGACAATTCAACAATGCTTTGGCCTTCGCTTCAGTCAAAGTTGACTCAGTTAACATTCTTGGCAGAGGTCCATATTGTTTTAAACTACATGGTCAAGTGTACCATATGATCGGGAACTTGCAACCTCCGGCAGGGACTACACCAACTTACGCTGGACTTTTCTTTATAGATTTCGACACTGCGCTGCAACTTCGGGCAGATAATGAAGCCAATAAAAATTGTCGTATTAAATTTTAAGTTTAGATTTTTTTTTGTGCGGAATTCCTCACGGGTCACCTAGTTACCCTTTAAAATCGCTGCTTTTTAACGAAATATACGAGTGTCACGCGCGGGACAAGATAGCGGCTTTTTCGTGTAATGGCCCTGCAAAATTTGATTGCACAAGATTTTTTTTAATGGCCTTGATGTATGTTGATTAATTTTTATATTTTCGTAGGAGCTATGTGTCCTTGCGGTAAGAATGAAAATGTTCAGACTCGAGTTGTTGGTGGCCATGACGCAGGACGAGGACACTTTCCTTTCGCTGTAAGAATGTGAAACAATTTTAGTTGGTCAACATTTTTTTTTAATATAAAATTAGGTTGGATGTCATGAAGATCACGTCAAAATAACAATTGAATTACCTTGCTTTGCTTTTTGGTGTGTAGTCCTATCTTAAGAAGTTTGTTTGTGATAGTTAAAACCGCATTAAATAAACAATTTATGTGTAAATATTTATCGTAATAACTTTTTATAAATGGACTAATTTTTCTTTTTTAAGGAAGAGTTAAAAACATATGATTGAGTGTTAAATTTTTGCATTATGCTTAGGTGATTTTAGACTACGTGGACTTCCTTTTTTGTTACTGACAACTTAATGAGATGTATCTGAAGATTTCGTCTCTAAATCCCTAAGTTCTATTCAGTTACAAGTGACTACGACTACTGTAGTTTTTATTTTATAGCTTGACACTTTTCGGAGTATCTGGAGTAAATGTTTAGTTTAAGAAAACTTGAGTATCCGACTAAAAAGATTTCCTCTCCCTCTCTACTTCTTTGGAGATAAATTTTTAAGCACTAAATCCATATTATGGGCGATTCTCTGCAAACTTGTCATTTTCCATTCAGAATCTGTCCGGGCATGTTCTTTTAAAATGTTCGTATAATTATAATAATATTACTCTGGAATTGAATCTATTATTTTGGCTCGAAAGAGGACCGAATGAAGTTTGTGTTTTTCTGATAAATCATGACGGGGCAAATCCCCCTGTCTAGTGTAACTAATCACTTTGTTGCGTGATGTCTGCAGAATAATTGGAACATAATTAGTTACGAAACTACCTATAAATTTAGGCACAAATCGTAGACATAGTAACTCATGTTTCATAATTAACAGTAATAAAATCACTTCCCAGAGGGCTGTTTTCGCAACGACTAAGATGCATACTTTTACCACAAATGTGACTTTGAAACTAAACAAGCGGCGTTTTAACTCCGTTCTCGGCAATTTCGGCAAATTCATCACGGGACGCGGGAGCGTCCCGCCCTGCCAAGAAAACCAAATACAAGCCGCCAAGAAATTTCCGTCGCCAATAAAAATGTAAAAGAGCGACTAGGACTGTTTACGCGAGTAACCAAACCGGGGTTTTCACCCCTCTGTATATCAGCCCCATAAAGATCCTTAGAGTTCATTTTTGGTATACTCAATCTCCAGCGGCCCCTGACGGCACATACTAAAGCAAAATATAATGGACCCTCAGGGGGAGGGGTGATATATGTTATAAAATCGCTATTTTTCGCCCTTTTTAAAAATTGTTTGACAGGGGTCCAGACTAAACGGTAACTCGGATTGAGCTCTGCTTTTGCACCCACATTTATTTTGTCCCAAAGCTCCGCATAGGGGGTTTTTCGACCCCCCACCCCCTCCCCCCTCGTTTTTATTTTCCGTATCTTTTCTCCCCGGGGTTTTTAGTGTTGATTTTTGGTATGAATATTCTCGATGAGACATTGAGGACGTTTTCCCAAAATTTACCCCCCGGGGTCATCGCACCCCGGAGTTATTAATGCTTAAAATTGGTCCGATTTCTATCTACTAGCTCTGTTCAACATCTGAGCATTTATGTTGTCATTGTTGGGCGGCGAGGAAAGAAAACTCAATGATTGAAATTTCATCTGTTGCCAGTTTCTATTTGTTAACAAATAAAATATTTGTAATTGATTTTATTGCATAAGGCTTTTAAAAGAAATCTTCAATTTAGTTCATTTTAATATGAGATCGGCAGTAAGGGTTGGGGTTTTTTGTTTAAACTTTTAATTTAATCGTAGTATTGTTAGCAACTAGCTTTGTTTTGCGTCGGTTCGGGTGGTACATCGTGATTGATTTCAAATTTATCCTAGACTGAAGAAGATCCTTGAACTTTTGCACCAAATGCATGCCAAGAAAACGACATATGTCGGACCGCCAAGAAAAATGTTGAAGGGAAAAAAAACATGCAAAATAAATTTTGAAGAGAAAAAAAAAAAAAAACAGGCAAAGAAATAATATTAATGCAAAAACATGTGATATCTCCCCAAAAACAACAGTGTTGTAAAAAAATCCCCCGCCAAGAAAACCTTAAATACTCAGCCTTAAAAAGTTATGATATCGAGTTTTCCCGCCAAACTACAACTAACCTGTATGTATAGTTCTTTTAAATTGTTTTCAGTCCTGCCAGGCGGGAAGTTTTTACTCATTAAGCAACCACCTCACCAGACAAAGCTTCCCGCCTGGCAAAACTGAAAACAATTTAAAAGAACTATACATACAGGTTAGTTGTAGTTTGGCGGGAAAACTCGATATCATAACTTTTTAAGGCTGAGTATTTAAGGTTTTCTTGGCGGGGGATTTTTTTACAACACTGTTGTTTTTGGGGAGATACTGATTACTTTAAACTTCATGCCAAAAAACATTTGATAGAGTAACAGTTTTTTTCCATTGTAGCTTTGAATTTGTGGCAGCGGAGTGTTTGAAAAAACTCCGGACAGAGCTTACTCATGACATTTTTAAGTTTTGGTTGGTTGGTTGGTTGTATTGTGTTTATTGGCTCAAGAGCCTTAGTAGGCTATACTGCGCCAAACGACCGTTTTATGTCAAAAATGAAGATAATACGGGACTAAAATTATCTAAAATACAATGCACATGAAAACTTCTAAAATTTTAAAAACATTTCGGAACGAGACACATACAAAGTTTAAAATTTCAAATGATTAGTGGAAAGCAGGAATAGTCTAGTGATTTTGACTTAATTTGTTTCTTTGGCGTAGGAGCCTTATAGGCTACACTGGGCCAATAAAAATGTTGAAACCAAAAATTCTGAGAATTTTAAAAGCATTTCTAAAAGAAACACATACACGAAGTTTAAAATTCTAAAACTAGAAACACATTGAACGGGACAAAGACGACACAAAACCAAGGACAAAGTAAAAGCACTAAATCAGGCACATAAAGCCAATATCCCGAAGAAAGGGGAACAAACCAGGGTGGAGTGCGTCCCCCAGCAATTCCTTTAAAGATGGATTATTATTGTTAAAATATTTATGACGAATGCGATTAAAATTAGTGCAGTTACTAAGAATGTGTAACACTGATTGAGTAGTATTACATGTTGGAGCTGGTTCACGACACAAGAAATGTTTGTGGGTGTACCTGGTGTGACCAATGCGGAGACGAGATATTAAAACTTGTTGTCCCCTAGTAAGCTGCAATGACCTGAAACCTTTCGTCGAGGGCTGGATAGAGCGTAGTTTATTTTGAGTTTCAGTATTCCAAACCCGCTGCTAATGGGCGTTAAGATTTTCGCAAATGGCATTTTTAATGTCGTTGAAAGGAACAGGATCATTGATTATAATGTCTGCAACTTTGGCAGCTGTATCGGCTGCCTCGTTCCCTTTAAGTTTTGAAAATTCGTAATTAGACCTTATTTCATAAAAAAAAGACTAATGCAGTTGCGTTATTCTATTTTTAAATATTAATTGCCAAATTTGTGTAGTGTTAATGCTTTTCGAAATATTGCCTTTAAGCGTTAGACTATAGGATTGGCACAGCCAGGGGACTGTGTTTTTGGTACTTGGATAATTTCTAGAAAAAATAAATAAATCGTTATCTCTCCAAATACAATTGAGCTATAAAGTATTATTAAGAGCGATAAATACTTTATTACACTTCATTATTTTAAAAATACTCGTTTCAGACAACCAATTACAAGTTTGCGGAGAATCGCCCTTATTTTAATTAGCTTTTGTTGATTTTTAAATTTACTTGTAGCATTTTTAGTCCTACCATTTAAAAAGAATTTCATTTCAGATTCTTCTAATTATTATCTTTAATTGTTAATCGTCTACATAGATTCCTGTGTGTTTTTATTCTATGTCGCATTTAATTGCAGAGTGGTTTGTTGGACATTCCTTCCATCGCAGAACGTGTTGGAGACATAGCACCTTACTGTGGATCGACTTTGATTACAGACATTCATGTACTCACTGCTGCTCATTGTGTGAGAGAGTATGAAACTTCAGTTCTCTTATGTCTATGTAGATGATAGCTAATTCTCATATTATCCTGCACTTCATCGTTTTTCAATGTTGCTATAGGGTCATTCCACGGTGACTGACGTTACAGTTTGACTTTATTTTTAAATTTAAAATTCAGTACTGACTTGAAATTAGTTTCTTCCCCCCTGAATTTGAACTAAAATGTCATTACAAAGTATACTAAAAGTCTTTTCATAACTCATTAGGTATGAGGAAGTTTTTTTTCATAAATTATGGGGAATCAAACATATGTGACTGATGTTACACAAAAGCGACATCAGTAAAATTGACTTTTTTTTCAATTTGAAATCCTCTTCAAACTAACAGCGTGAAACATAAAAAATAAAATTCCCATAAAAATAGAGATTTCAGACTTTATGAAAATACTTTTCTTGGTGGAAAAAACTGAAAAACTGATAAAACAGAAAATATATGGGCGATTCTCTGTAAACTCGTCATTCTTCACTCGAAATCATGGTTCTCATGGTTTTTTGAAATGTTCGTATAATTATAATACTATTGCTCAGAAAATGAATCTATTACTTTGGTTTGAAAGAGGGCCAATTGAAGTTTATGTTTTTCTGATAAATCATGATAGGGGGTTACTCCCCTGCCTAGTATAACTAGGCAGGGGACTGTGCTAGGTAGCTGTATTTTTGCCCTTTGTAGCGTAATATCTACAAAACTATTGGAACATAATTAGTTTCAAGACTACCTATAAATTTAGGCAGAAATCGTGGACATAATAACTAATATGTTTCATATTTAAACTAATTGCCATTAATAAAATCACTTCCCAGAGGACTGTTTTCGCAACGATCACGATGCATACTTTCAGCACAAATGTGGCTCTCGAACTAAACAAAGTGGCGTTTCAACACCGTTCACGGCGATTTCGTCAAATTCACACTGATTACTTTAAACTTCATGCCAAAAAGAATTTGCAAAAGTTATAGATTTTTCGTATTACAGCTTTGAATTTGTTGCAGGGGACTGTTCGAAAAAACTCTGGACAGAATTTACTTGACAATTTTAAGTTTTAGAAATACGTAATTATACTTTATTTCATAAGAAAAATATCGCTTCATTATTCTATTTTTAGATATTAATTGCCAAATTTATGTAGTGTTAATAGGTTTTTTGAAATACTATCTTTAACAGTTAAACTATGGGATTCGGACAGTCAGGGGACTGTGTTTTTGGTGCTTAGATAATTTCTAGAAAAAAAAATTAAATTGCTATCGCTCCAAATACAATTGGCCCACAAAGTATTAATGCTTTTCTTGTATTAAGAGCGATAATTACTTAATTACACTTTATTATTTTTAAAATACTTGGTCTGGACAGCCAATTACCAGTTTACAGAGAATCGCCCATATAATAGGAGTGACTGATGTAACAAACATTTCGTGACTGATGTTACGACAACAAAACATTGCCACAATAATAAATAATGTCTTTCTAATTATTAACAAAGCATATATTTTGCCCAAAATTGAAGTTAAATTGTAAGAAATTAAGAATGGCAACAAAATATTAGTTACACTAATTAAGTTTTACTCGTTAATTTTTAATAAATTGTCCTCTTGAAATAACTACTTCTAGGGAATGCTAATGTTTTTTTATTCCTTTTTTTTCGAATAATAAATTTCATTCCCCTTGTTAGGCCATTTACAAATATTTTACTGCTCAAAACTTGACATTAACTATCTACTTAGATTTTTGATTGGCATTAACTTCACCTCATAGAATTGACCATCATATTCCACAAGACCCTTCTCCCTGCTACACATTTCAATTTTGGAACATATTCTGTTGAATTAGACTTTGAAAAAGAGTTTTAAACTTCTGGTGATTCAAACAACATTGATAACACAATTGCAAATCAGGTGGTGATAACTATACAGTGCGTCTCGAAATGATAGGTCCACCCTTATTTTTCAAAATTTCGACTCTTAATTGAGAATAAGAATCACTTTTTTTGATAGTGATTATATCTGTAATTGTTATAACTATGTTTGATGAAATTTCTTTAAAATAAATCATTTCTTCTTATTTGATGCAAATTTTCATTTTCAGACCGTTTCAAAAAGATAGGTCCGCCTTCAGAAATTTTGCCCCAACCACGTTTATTTCGAAAAATTTGCATAAGTATCGTTGCTCAGTCTTACTACGGGATTATGCTTGCTGCTGTGGAGGTATTTAAACAGATTTGAACAGCACTTTGTAGTTAAACAAAACGGGTTGTTGTTGCAGTCTTTCGCTGGTTGAGCAGGGGAAAATTGATGCATTTAAACAGTCTGGAAAATCGAATAGAGAAATAGGTAAGCTTTTAAACAGATAGCAAAGTGTTGCAAACAATTGTTTGCTAGTTAGAAATGCTTATAGCAGTAAAAAATCATCTGGCCGCCCATCAAAAGTGACACCCCGACAACGAAACACTATCGTAAAGGACCTAAAATCTGGAAACAATGAGCATATCCATTTTGGCCAAACAACTAAACCCTTCAATATCAAAATCCACAGTCCACACAGCGGTAAAGAAGTTCGGAAATTTAGTTTACGGGAAAAGGAAAGCGGCTCCGAAATTGACTAAAAAGCATTATTACTGGCATTATTACTGGCACGATCTGCGTAACGATAGACAGATATTCTCGAAGAGGCAAGCTGATGGTGGTTCCGTTATGGTGTGTGCCCGACTCAGAGGGACAGAAAAATCTGATATAGCATTTGTAGATAATTGTTTGAATGCTGCTGACTATAACAAGCTGTTTGTACAATATTTACTTCCACAATCAGAACCTATTGGGGACCCATTCTTCAAGTTGCAACCGTACAATGCTCCTCTGCACTCTGCAAAGTCCACTTTTAAATGGTTTCTGGATAATGTTGTACATATTATCTATTAGCCACCTTGCAGGCCCGACCTCAATCCAGTAGAAAACATGTGGGGTATGCTCGCAAGAGCGGTGTATGCAGGCGGAAGGCAGTACAACAGTTCTGCAGACTTAAAAAGGGCTATTTCCTCCGAATGGTCAAAAATCGGGACAAATTGTTTGCAAAAACTTGTAGAAACCATGCCAAATAGGATTTATGAGTTTATTCAGAAAAAAAAAAAAAAAAAAAAAAAAAAAAAACAGAAATATTTCTTATTAATTCAACATTTATTTCATGCTTGGTTCAGTGGACCTATCTTTTTAAAACGGCTATTTCATCTAATTTTAGTTTCCCTCATTATTCCTATCATTTGTAAATTATTTATGAGCAATTTTACATTGAAAGAAGTAATGTAGTTTATAAAATAGTACTTTGTACACAATACAACCTTTTTTACCAGCATAACTTTCGTTTTTACTGGTTGACCTACCATTTTGAAACGCACTGTAACATTTTCACATTTCTTGAAGTGCAGTATGTAAAAACCTTTTTGCAGTGTACAAAAAAGAACATAAAATCGTTTGATTTGGATTTTCTTCACTAATATTGAAGTTCTCCAAATCTTCAGGGGAAAAATGTTGCAATATCATTATGTAGTGTAGGCTATTATGAAGTATTTGTGGTAATTGCACAGGGAAATATTGTACTGTAATTTGTTACATAAAAAAACATACTTATGTTTCAATTCCGTAAATTTGCTTTGTCAATTTTTATTTCTATAAAAAAACATACTTATGTTTCAATTCAGCAAATTTGCTTTGTCAATTTTTATTTCTATATATTGTTTCACAAATAATGCATCTGCTTCTAGGAGTATTGCAGATGTTTTGTTAGCATCTTATCTTTAGAGTCATCATTATTCCAAGGAGTATTGATGTCTTCACAGCCTATAGTGTGTGTCTCCTAAGATCATATCAGGTCTAAAATTACTTCATCATGTTCACTGTTTTCATTGGTAAGCATTTTGATTTAACTGTCGTACACGGAGAGTTAGGAGTTCTTGTTTTCACAGTTTCAATTTCAAAAGAAAAAATAAAAAAGGGTCAGGTGAAGAAAATAAATACCTTTGTGCGAAAGATGTAGAGTTTAAATCCTACGTTAAAAATGCACGAATATACAGGTATACTGCAGACACGTGTTTCGGGGCTACAAGGAGCCCCTTTTTCAATACAAGAAGTGTGAGCTTTAGGATGAAGAATCATCCGATAAATTATCGGATGATTTATTGATAATCTGATTGATCTTTTTATTGATTAAAAAAAATCGCCGTATTCAATGTATCATTTTTACGCTCCCCACTAGGGGGAAAATGGTTTTTTCATAAGTCTGCATTTGCCGGACAAATGGGGTAAAAAACGGGGTCGAACCCCTGTGTAGCCCCCTACAAAGAGGTAAGGCTGCATGCTTAATCCTCTTTTCCTTTTCTGCTTTTTATGATGCAAAATTTATCCTATGATTGTTATGAAATTTTATTTTTTGTTCAGCCGAATGGCCAAAGATATTGCCATAGACATCGGTGATTATGATCTACACGACACAGACGGAAGTCAAATTCGAAAAGCCCGAAAGCTTGCAAAATTTCCCGATTACCGAGTGAAGAGCTTCCACAACGATATTGCTATCGTAGAATTCGATATTCCTGTCGACTGGCAGAATGGAATTGGACCGGCGTGGTTATCTCCACCAGATATAGAATTGGAACCAGGGACCCTCGTTTCGGTTTATGGTTGGGGACGCTTGAACTATAGTAAGTAGTTCACCTAGCGCTGTGCATAAACATTAGAGAATGTCATGTCAGCGAATTTTTTTTGAAAAACAGTGACTTTCACATCTGGGATCTATTGTATTTGCACATGAGATTCATTTCTGGTATTACTTTTAAAAAACATTAAGGTTTACCTACCGGGAAACGGTAATTAAAAATGTTCGATGACGCTTATATTAACTATATTACTTGTGGCGATTTCTTTAATGGTTACATACATTTGTCATCAGTTGAATCATTAATTTAATAAGTAAAAGTAACGATAAATGTAAAAGAAACATGCTTAAACTATTGCTAGTAATACATTACCAATAATTTACGATAATTCAAAGAAATGGTATAGTTTACTAACAGTATATCTGCATTTCATTTATTGCTCAAACATAACTGCAGAAAGCCACTAATAAAGTTTTTTTCCATCAAGTTTGGAACACTTTCCGGAAGTCTTTGCTTCTCTGTTACGCATTTATGTAAATCAATCTGTGTTGGTGTAACCACACTCTGATTCAGCAACTTCGATCACTGTTTTCTTGTCCCTTTCGCTTCTTTGCGTATACAGTAAATATGGAGGAAGTTCCAGTGGGGAAACATTCACTTGTGCCGAAGATAAGTTTTCTGTCAAAATTGGTTCATTGAAGATCTTAGCGTCTCATCGAGCGTAGCAAATTGTAATCTTTAAAAGATCGCACTGAACATCTATTAGTTGTACGGCCATCTATCAAGCAGGACCTTGCTATAAAAGAATTAATGTTCTAATTTACATACATGATCAGGATTCTGCTAATTGTTAAAAGTTCAAAACGATCCCAAGTATGAGTACGTGCTGGTATGTATTAATGAGTTTTTTTTTTTCAGGTGGAAATCTCTCCACTATTTTACAAACTGTGGAACTTCCTGTTATCAATAAAACGGAATGCCAGAAAGAATTTGAAACAGTTATTGAAGATAATATGATATGCGCTGGTGGTGAACCTGGAAAAGATGCATGCTCGGTATATTTTAAAAATTTATTTAAATACTATGCAGCAAGATGTCAATTTTTGAAGAGTGGATATTTTTTGCAATATATTTTTTGCAATTTAGGTTTGTAGAGGCAACGCTTGATTATCCGCCGAATAGCTTGGCACGGTAACTGTGGGTAATTTGTAAAACTAGAGTATGCGATAGCTTAAAAAAATAATTAACACTGTATCGCATTTTATTTATAGTCAAAAACAAATACATGGCGACAGCTTTGGCAGTGACTAGACTCCAAGGCATTGCCAAACATGCTAACTCAAATACAGGGTTATTCTAAATGATGGACCCCTTTTTAAAAATTCATATTTATTACGGAGTGAATGGTGGCAGTGATACGGCTCCGCAGATCATCCAGAGTTATTGGTAGAGGTGGAATATAAACAGCGTCCTCAACGTAACCCCATAAGAAATAATCACACGGGGTAAGATCAGGGGATCTCGGTGGCCAGAAATGTAAAGACAGGTCTTCGTTTCCCTCACGACCTATCCAGCGGTTAGGAAAGGATTCCTTCTAAAAGCTCCGTACATCAAGATGCCAATGGGGTGGAGTCCGTCCTGTTGGAAAATAAAGTCCTGTGAATCTTCCGTAATTTGAGGGAACAGCAATTGTTCTAACATGTCCAGATAAGTTATTCCAGTGACAGTTCTTTCCGCGAAGAAAAAAGGTCTATAAACCTTAGTGCGGGATAAGGAACAGAAAACGTTTATCTTCGGCGAGTCTCTTTCGTGTTCCAATGTTGAATGAGGATTCTGCGCACCCCATCTGCGAACATTATGTCTGTTTACTTTTCCAGTAAGGTGAAAAGTCGCTTCATCACTAAAAATTATGCGCTGAAGAAACGCTTCATCATCCATCTTTCCTAACACATAAAAACAGAATTCGAGACGCTTTTTTTTGTCATTACGGTTAAGAGCTTGTACAAGTTGTAATCGGTAGGGCTTGTACATCAAACGCTTTCTCAGAACTTTCCAAATAGTTGATTGGGATATCCCAAGTTCTCTACTAGCTCTATTGGTTGACTTACATGGACTACGGACAAAACTTTCTTCAATACGTGTGACTTCTTCTTGTGACGCAGGCGGTCTTCCTCTGCTTTTCCTTTTGAGCGATTCCATACCAAATCACCGAAAAAAAAAAAAAAGTTGGTCGCACGACCGACTCGGATTTTTTTTTAATTTGGTACACAGATTGATGGTATAGAGGTATGAAAAAGCCCAAAAGGAAAGTTACCTGCTCCACTTATTTTCTGAGATACATGCCCTCAAAGTTTGTCCGCCACGCCAAAATACTAAAAAAGTGATGTCATTTAATCATTTTTTATAAAAAATCGTACTCATGCAAAATAAAAGTGTTAGATATCTATGGAAACTAGTTACTCCAGGCATTCTGAAAAAAAATACTAGAACGTTCATAATGAAAATTGCCAAGGTACAGGGCTCTTTGAAGTTGTCACCACAAAAACTTGATTTTGCAGATTTTGCTAAAATTCAGGCATTTATTACAAAAAAAGGCAAACAAAACCAAAGGTTTTCTCACTTTCTGGTAGTGTACAGGTCCTCCCTGTAAATTGCTACGCAATAAATTTTTTGGGTTTCTCACTCCTTCTTGGAAATATTTTAGCTTAAAGATAAGCCGTAAGGCAAAAAATGCGTTTTTGGCCATCTTGGCAGCCATTTTTCTCATAAAGGGGGAGCAGTAGAAACTTTAATTTTTTTTTTAAAACAAGCCACTGATATGTTAGCTATTCACAGGAAAAGAGTTTACTTTTGGTTATTTCTCCCATTAAGAGATATCCTGCTGACAGTATATGCATGTTTTTCGCGACGACCATATGCTTTTGTTCCCCCTCTCATGGACTTAAAATTAATTAAACCAAAAAATAATGATATATTTATTATTAGCTGTATTATCTACCCAATATGTCATGAAATTTAATTTATTAAATCATTGAACAATAAATTAGATAATTGATGAAAAAAAGAAAAAGTATTTCTCTGATGCCTGAGCATTATGCATTCATAATTATAAAGCACTAAATACTTTCTTGAGAAATTAATTAACATGAATGAGCTCTAAATATTTATATTATAAGCAATACCCAATCTTGTGATTGGGATACTCCTGCTTTTAATTGAAGAATTTCTTGAATATCACATGAATATCAGGAAAATAAATGAGGTCTTTTCGTTTGATGTAGGATATTTTATGACAAATTTCATTTGATGGGCTACTAACTGAGCATGGTGATAAAGAGCTATTAATTTCAGCATCGAATTCCATTTTACCTTATTAACAGTTAAATATTTACAAAACAATTAAATAAATAATTTAATATAAAGCCATGCTTGAAGAATTAAAATTAGTGCAACTAATTTATTCCCATACTGATCTTTACAAAATTGACATGCGTTGAGCACTGATAAGAACTGACAAGAAAAAGTTTACTCACTAAAATATTAGTTCACAGATACTATAAAGCATACATTCTATTTTCCACAAAATAATACTGCAACAAAGAACAAGGGTATCCTCCTGTTTATAGCCATCAATCAGGAACATCCAATCACAAGATTGGGTATTGCCTATGAGATAAATATTCGAAGCTCCTTTATTTTAATTGATTTTTCAAGAAATTCTTTAGTACCTACCCCTTTATACCCTTGTTCTTTGTTGCAGTATTATTTTGTAGAAAATAGAATGTACGCTTTATAGTATCTGTGAACTAGTATTTTAGTGAGTAAACTTATTCTTGTCAGTTCTTATCAGTGCTCAACACATGTCAGTTTTGTAAAGATCAGTATGGGAATAAATTAGTTGCACTAATTTTAATTCTTCAAGCATGGCTTTATATTAAATTATTTATTTAATTATTTTATAAATATTTAACTGTTAATAAGGTAAAATGGAATTCGATGCTGAAATTAATAGCTCTTTATCACCATGCTCAGTTAGTAGCCCATCAAATGAAATTTGTCATAAAGTATCCTACATCAAACGAAAAGACCTCATTTATTTTCCTGATATTCATGTGATATTCAAGAAATTCTTCAATTAAAAACAGGAGTATCCCAATCACAAGATTGGGTATTGCTTATAATATAACTATTTAGAGCTCATTTATGTTAATTAATTTCTCAAGAAAGTATTTAGTGCTTTATAATTATGAATGCATAATGCT
>JAXGGA010017987.1:0-23056 GCA_038373865.1 Uloborus plumipes | reverse complement strand
CTTAACAAAAAAAATCCGCGAAACGGCGAAGAGTAGTAAATTCGTCCATTTTCTGAGGTCAGACTGGCCACTAAGTTATTTGGGTTCCATTGTCCCTCATGACTCACTCAATAGGGGTTTTGAAGTGCCCGCTCTGAAGGGCTGATTTAACACTGTGCGCATAGACCAGGGGTGGCCAACCCGCGGCACGCGTGCCACAATGTGGCACGGCAGAGCAGTAACAGTGGCACGCGAAGAATTTTTGAAAAAATTCTAAAACCGAGGAAAACATTTTGATCGCAAAAATATTGATATAAAATAAAACCTTCACACTGATGAATATAATGATATTATGACTATTAAATTTCAAGAGGCTGGCTTTAAATTGTCTGAACTAGAATATTGCAAAGTACTTAGCGTTTGCTCGGACAACCAACGAAAGCTGTGACACTACAACTAGGCTTTGTAAAGCATTTGTGCTTACACTAATGAACTCTCAAGCTGAGATGGATTCTGATCGCAATAGTTTCAGCTACAGGTGATGAAATTAAAAAAAAAGTTAACTCTGTAGCAGAAATTAGGAAACCAGATTGGACAAAATTCTGTATGGTTGCACAAATAAAGACCCTTAAATTTTTTTTGTTACATTACTTGAAAATTATTTGGGGAAAAAACTTCAAAAGTGTCGTAAACTTTTCGTAGGAGAAAGAGGAGATTATGGCAAGTTACTCCTTCATTGAAATGGGGGGGGGGGGGGGTGATAGCTATCCACAAGAAAAATGGTCATAGGATTTTAGAATTTTAGGGAGTGTGTTTTTTCAAATATCTGGAAGGAAAGCAATGAGGACTTGCTACTTAGGAATGAAGAATAGCAATTGAATTTAACTATTTCATCTCTTATTATCTGGCGTTTAAGTAATTTAAATTTAAGATTGTACAGAAAAAAGTTTCTTAAACCAGTATAGGCCATCTACATTCTTTTATAATAAAACTTCAGTTTCTTTTTCTATAATTCGGAGAAAAAGAATAAAACATTTAAAATATTAATACTGAAAGTAGCAACTCATATTTAATAATTTTCCAGTGACATATGGAGAAAATTTTACACGTATTTTAAGTATTCATTCAGTGTTAGGTTTGATGATTTTCAAGATGATAAAAGAAATGTTGATCTTTTCAAATTCTTTTTCTTTTTCTCTGCAACACACTACTTGTTACCCTCCTGAAATCTACATCGGAATTACTGATCTTTTGCATTGGTAATCAACTATAAGAGCTTACTTCAACTGAAAGTCATCCACGGAATATAGAAATTTGTAAATTTGTACCAACAGAATTTTTTTCACATTTACACACTTTAGCCGTCTGGTGCTGTTGTAGATTTTGTTCAAAATACTTTTCTAAGCAAATATTTTTTGCTGAAAATGCATAAAAATCTAAATACCGTTGAACATTAATTGACAGCACTTAAAACACTTAAACTTCTTAGGATTCTCAAGAACTAATCCTAAAATTAAAGACTTGGTAAAAAAAGATAGACTCAAAAACCACATTAAGTACAGACTGTTTAATTTTTAGAATAGAATGTTTCATGTTATTTGTTTCTGTTTTAAGCCTAACTGACAGAACCTATAAAAGTGTTCATCAACGATAACTCTTAAGTTCGGACTTGTTTTACCTTTATTACCATTTTAATTTCAATTACTCAGATGTACGAGAAAAAATATTTTATTAGGCGAAGAATTACAGAGTCAAACAATTACAGAGAAAAAAGTCAGCAAAAAAAAAAGTCTATTTTTAACTTTTTAAAAATATGCAAGTTTGTTGGAAAAATACAATGTGGCACGCAGAGCTTTTTCTCTCCAGATAGTGGCACTCTCCCTAAAAAGGTTGGCCACCCCTGGCATAGACAAAAAAGTTCATGCCGTGAGAAACTGGCCGCTGAATAGGGGTGGCCGCTTCGAGAGGTTTTACTGTAACATATTAAAAAGCGTTATCTTAACCAAACGCCGTTTGCAGCGTATCAAATTGAAGTTTATCGTGGTTGATTTGACCTGTTAATGGTCGCACTATTTCACTGTTAAATAAAAAAAAACTAAAGAACAGTAAAACTTCTCTAGAGGTCACCCCTTAGTTCCGTGAAGTTTTGACTGCTTAGGGGGGGGGGGGGCTTTAAATAGTTTTCATTATGATTGCGAGATAATTTGTATAATACCTAATATAAGCAAGTCTAACGCATTTTTTTTAAATATAAAATGAAACTTGATATTTTTGGAAAGAGAAAAAATGGTAATTTATTTCATGTTTTATAATATTGACCTCTCGTGACTTTCAATCGGGGTTCCCCTGCCTCTCACTGTAATTATCAAATCACTCCACTGCTGTTTCATGCTCGAAGGATTCGGATTCGAGAATCGTTCGAATATCGTCTGTATCTTCTCTTTTGATTTACCGCTCTCCTATTGGCGCAGAAATTTCACTGAGCTGCTTGAGATTTATAAAAACACCCTTTGAAATTGTAATTCAGATCACTGACCCAACAAATGAACAAACGTGAATAACATGTTTTTTCAAAATTATCACACTCCATTAATAGCCAATGAGACCTCCTCTAAGCTGATCTTGAGCCGAAAGGCTGAAGATAGGAAACAGTAAGCGAACATTTTATTTATTTATTTATTTTTTTTTTGAAAAATTAAGAGGATGAACCCACTCGGCGGTTGGGTGGTCGTTGCTAGGGGGAATTTTAACATTGGGCCTATGGGCAAAAAATCCGCGCCAAAAAAAATTGCCCGTTAAGAGGGGTGGCCGCTTAGTGGAGGCGGCTGCTCGAAAAGGGTTTACTGTATTAAGATTGTTGGAAACTTTGTCAAATTCATTTTCGCAATTTTTTTGGTGTAAAACATTCTGCCGGCTCCTGTGAGCTGCTGCTTTTAGCGGCGCGTGGTGCTATGTGCTTTCCGTAACATATTTTAATATACACTGGCGGGAAAAAAAATCCCAACACCAAGAAAAAATTACTGTAGAGTAATGAAATTTGGGTAATGCAATTGCCTAGTTAACATGTTTAATTGATTAAATGCACAAGATCACAGGCTAATTTAAGCTCAAGAAAATGCTGTGCAAATGTGAAATTATGTTAATTTAATAGAGGGTGTAACCTCCAGAATTTTGAAGGCAAGCCTGCAAGCGTGCATGCATTATGTCATACAGGTGCCGAATGTCACTTTGTGGTATATAGTGCCATGCTTGTTGCACTTGCTGTGTCAATACTAGGACCGTCATTGCTGACTGTGGATGATGCTCGAGGTGCCATCCCATGATATCCCATACGTTATCAATTGGAGACAGACTTGGTGATTTTGCAGGTCATGGTAACATGTCAGCCCTCTGTAGAGTACATTGCGTTACAGCAGCGATGTGAGGGTGAGCGTTATCCTGTTGGAAAACGTCCCCTTGAATGCTTCACACGATGGGCTGTACTACTGGTTAAATTAACAGACTGGCGACAAATTTTAAGTCAGTGAGTTTGGGATAACCACAAGAATGCCCCTGCTGTCGTAGGAAATTGCTCCAGAGACCATAACTCCAAGTGTGAGTCCCGTGTGTCTAGGCCGTAGACCGCTTGGATGCAGGCGGTCCCCTGGCCTACTTCTGCCCAATATACAGCCACCACTGGCAGTAATCCAGAATCTGTTTTCATAAAAAATTACAACAGATCTCCACTCCGACCTCCAGTGAGCTCTGTCGTGGTACCACTGCCGTCGGAAAAGGCAATGGTTTGCAGTCAATGGAATACCGGCTACAGACTGTCTGGCTCGGAGCTGTCCTTGAAGTAAACAGTTTCTTACCGTTCCTTGGGTCACGACGGTACCAACTGCAGCTCGAATGTCAGCCGCAGATGCAGTACGATGCGCCACAGCCGTACGCAAGATTCGCCGATCTTCCTTCTCAGTCGTGCCACGTGGCAGCTCGGAACTCGATCTTCTTGAGGTAGTACCGTCCCTTGCCCATAGCTTCCAATAATTATGCATGGTGGAAACATTCCCACCCAAGTCTTTCTGCAATATCGCGAAATGAAAATCCACCTTCTCGTAGCCAAATTGTACGACCTCGTTCAAACTCGGTGAGCTGTTGATAATGGCTTCTTCGTCTTCTTAAAGGCATTCCTGGCTAACATAAACGCAATTCGTCAAATTTCAAGGAAAAATAATACACACGAGCTTCACAACACGCTTTTAAAACAAGCCTTATTTGCATGTTCTGAGTGACGCCAGCTGCGCCACACTTATGGCGCGGAACGCGAAATTTCAATCGATGTCATCTTTCAGTTGTATAAACACGCCTATCAAATTTCGTTTATCTAGCACAAGTCTTTCTTGGTGTTGGGATTTTTTTTTCCGCCAGTGTATATGGACTAGCTGTTGTGCCCGGTGTCGCACGGGTTTAAATGCAACATGCCAAGAAAATAAATATATGACTTTCAACTAAGCCCAGTAGAATCATATTTCTCACAGGTATTTTTTGTGATCATGCGGTAGGTTAACTATGTGTGAAGGAGAACGTGAAATCAAACTTGAATGCGTTGTTTATTTTATCCCTGTGATTTTTCAAAAAATCGCTTTCTATTTTCTAACTGTTGCCAAAATCAGTTCTCTTTTTATTTAACCCAGTTTCGATCATTGGCATAGATGAATTTAAAAATCCTAAGAAAGCAATAAATTTCATACATTCTCCAGAGAAGCCTTGGGTCAAAATTTTCATCTGATCACTATTAATATTATTGTTGCGAGGCAACAAATTTTTGCATCAGCGGACTGAAAATTTAATCATTTAATGGGTCTAAAACTATATGAAATTTACTGTTTTTGATCATAACTTTTTAAAACTAAGTTTTTACTTCCTTTTACGTAGTAAAGGAAGTATTGTGATCGCGAAAAAAAAAAAAAAATCACTCAAATTTGAGTCTAAATTTTGATTTTGCTCACCCCCGAATGAATGTTCAGTAGTTTTTTCGACCTGTCAGCACGTGCATATGTACCTACCAACATATAAGCAGCTGAAAAATTCTTTTCAACCACCCCCGAGTTAATTACGACGAGTTTTCTCGTGACGTCCGTATGTACGTATGTGCGAATGTATGTGCGGATGTATGTGCGTATGTGGCTCGCATAACTCAAAAACTATATACCGTAGAAACTTCTAGCTTGGTATGTAGGCTCTGAGTATAGTCTAGTTGTGCACCTCCCCTTGTGGTTGCATTTGAATGTTCCCAAGGGGGTGTTTTACCCCTTTTTTGGGGTAAATCAGTGTTAATTTCAATGCAGACTCAAGTGATATGAATTGGCGCGACCACTTGGCGATATGTCGCCAAGCTTTTTGTCGCCAAGTGTTTGACGCCAACTTGGCGACATATCGCCAAGTTGGCGACAAATTTGGCGAAAATTTTTTTTTTTGAATTTGGGTTCAACTTGGCGCTATTGGCGATATTTTGCGAAAAATTCACTGAATGATATTAAAATCAGCAAATATTTAGAAAATTAACCATTGTTAAATATTTTTTGCATTGTTTCGTGGCAGATTAGGGGAGTAAATACACTGCTCGACATTGAAAATGCAACACCAAGAAGGAGTGGTCAGAAATTGATGAAATTTGGTAAGAAGACAGAGACAGCATGGAACAATAAGTGATATTTATTTCAAAATAAATAAGCAAAATTTAGAGCGAGGACGGCGTCGGCTCAGTAAGAAGTAGGACCACCGCGGACAGCGATGCACGAAGAAACACGTCTAGGCATGGAGTCAATAAGCCTGCGGATGGTGTCCTGAGGGATGGCACTCCATTCCCTTTCAACCATTTGCCACAGTTCGTCCTCTGAACGAGGCAGTGGCAGGTTCTGCAAACGGCGTCCAATCACGTCCCACACATGTTCGATTGGTGACAAGTCAGGAGAGTATGGTGGCCAGGAAAGCATCTGTACACCTCGTAGAGCATGTTGGCTGATTCGAGCACTGTGAGGTCGAGCGTTATCCTGTTGAAAAATTGCATTTGGCAGACCCTGAAGGTAGGGGATTACCACCGGCCGCAGTATATTATCTACATATCGTTGGGCCGTCATAGTGGGCCCCGAATACGAACTAGAGGTGATACGGAATTGTATGCAATAGCGCCCCAAACCATTATGCCACGTTGTCACGCTGTGGGGCGTTCCACAGTTACTGCCGGATTCAATCTTTCTTCACGTCGACGCCACACACGTATGCGATGACTATCGCTGGACAAACAGAAGCGGGATTCATCTGAGAATGTAACATATGTATATATATGTGTAAATTATTGTAAATATGTGTATAGCATTGTATATATTATTTTTATATTAATCGTTATCGAAGTTAGAAGTTCCCAACATAGGTTTGGCAACATCCCGAGAGAACATGGCCGAGATGGAGCCGGCAGGCAGAATGTGGCATTGAGAGCACGTGTATCTCTATAATATGAATAAACTTAATAATTAACATAATTGTGTATTAATGTATGCCATCGAACATAACATGGTGTCAGAGAAGCGGTAAGAAGTCGTGTGACTTTTCATATAGTTGACTGTGTGTCATTGAAATGGAGTCATTCAAACCTCCATCGGAACTTTGTTTTACTAACGGCAACGTATGCGAAAATTGGAAAAGGTGGCTCCAAAAATTTGAAAACTACATGCTGGCGTCTGAAAAGGACACAAAGCCTGATAAAACAAAAATTGCGATTCTACTTAACCTACTTGGTGATCAAGGTGTGGAAGTTTTTAACACTTTCAGCTATGCTGAAGGTGAGGATGAAAAGAAATACACCGTGGTGGTTCAAAAATTCACGGACTATTGTGTGCCAAGAAAGAACATCGTATTTGAACGGTTCCTGTTCTTCTCGTGTGTGCAGCAGGATGGACAGAACATCGACGCATATGTGACGCAGTTGAAGACTTTAGCTGCGTCGTGCGAATTCGGTGATCAAGAGGAGAGCCTCATTCGAGATAGGGTTGTGCTCGGAATTCTCAGCAAAAGCTTACAAGAACGACTGCTGAGGGAACCAGAGCTCACCCTGAAGCGAGCCGCCGAGTTCGTTCGGGCAGCGGAAATAAGCAAGGAGCAGATAAAAGCCATAAATGAGGAAGGAGAGCCTTCAGTGAACGTGGATGTTGTCAGGTTCAACAAACAGCAGAGAAACAGCGAGCGGGAGAGCAACATCGAATGTGGGAAGTGTGGAAGGTCTCATAAACGGCTGCAGTGTCCGGCGTGGAATAGACTTTGCAACGTATGCAGGCGGAAAGGACATTTTGCGTCCCAGTGTTTCATGAAAGGAAATCAATCCACGGTAATGAGGAATAACGTGACAAAACGTGTTAACGAAATTGTGGATGCAGATGAACAATTGGGTGTAAATAAGTGCAATTCTGAAATGTCTCATTTATATATTGATTCAGTAAATGTGGATGAAATGTGTGAAAAGTCTAATACATGGTACAAAATGATACACGTTCAAGGTAAGCCTATAAAATTTAAACTTGATACAGGGGCACAGGTAAACGTGTTGCCTTTATCAGTTTGTAAACAATTAAAATTGCTTGAAGATAAAGCAATGGGGAAAGTAAATTTTGTACTGCAGGCATTTGGTAATCAGAAGCTTATACCGGAAGGTAAATTAGAAATGGTATGTTCTACTGACAAATGTAAAAATATTGAATTAGAATTTATTGTGGTAGATGTTGATTCAAATCCAATTTTGGGGTTGAGGGCTTGTCGATTGTTAAATTTGGTTGAACTGATAGATCAAGTAACCATCAGTAAAGAAAGTATTTTATGTGAGTATGAGAGTGTGTTTCAGGGTTTAGGGCAATTCCCAGGGGAACCCTATCATATTGAACTAAATGCAAATATAAACCCTGTAATACACCCACCTCGAAGAGTTCCCCAGGCTCTTCACAAACAGTTGAAATTGACGTTATCAGAGCTTGAAAAAAGTGGTATAATATCCCAGGTCAACAAGCCCACTGATTGGGTAAACAGTTTAGTCATAGTGGAAAAACCCAATGGGAAATTAAGAATTTGTCTTGATCCTA
The DNA here is from genome assembly GCA_038373865.1 of Uloborus plumipes. Taxonomy (NCBI): domain Eukaryota; kingdom Metazoa; phylum Arthropoda; class Arachnida; order Araneae; family Uloboridae; genus Uloborus; species Uloborus plumipes. Next base: position 14,969 of record JAXGGA010017987.1, on the reverse strand, counting down.
GGAACTTAAATAGAGCCATTAAGCGTGAGCACCATGTCATTCCATCATCAGACGAAATTATCAGCCGACTAGAAGGGAAACAGTATTTTTCAGTTCTGGATTTAAAGGAGGGGTTTTGGCAAATTCCATTGGATGATGCTAGTTCTGAGTTATGTACATTTAACTCCCCCTATGGGAGGTACAAGTTTAATCGTCTTCCTTTTGCGGCCGAAGTTTCGTCTGGGCGAAAGCGGAAAGCGGGTCGGAATCATGACGTCACGCAAGCAATTCCGTCCGGTTGCGAGTTTCGTCTCTTTTTTCCGACCAAAAAGCAATCCGCCCGAGCGGAATTTTCTCGCCCACTGTCAGGTTGGCGGAAAGGGGATTAAAAGGCGGGAAACGAGAGTATTTACTTGGTGTTTACTGTTTACGATGGCGTTTGGCCTGACTTTTGTGTTTTTGCAGCTCCATATTTTTGATTTGTTACTACAAAGAGAGTTGAGAAAAAAAAGAGTATTTAGAGACAGGTGCAATCCATTCGATGAAGACGATTTCACTTTTATTCAATCTTTTAAACCATCAAAATCAGCTGCATATTTTTTAATCGACATATCAAGGCCGTAACCAGATTATTATTTCGGGGAGGGTTTTACAAACTCTTTCCTCGTGAAATCTATATGATAAATGAAATTTGATATGTTCTATATTCTGTTGCTTTTTGTTACTGTAGATACTTAAGGGGCATTAACATGGAAAAATAAAATAACATATCTTCCCAATGAAGTAAAAAATTCTAATGTGTACAAAGCATCCTCACACCAGTTAAAAAGCATTGTGTATGAAATTTTGTTTTCAAACACTACAATAAAGATCAATATTGCAGATAAATCAATTTGTACTATCATTCAATAATGAGAATTTCATTTTTCAAATGAAATTGGAAAGTGAAAAAGAAAACTAAAAATAAAATAGTAATAATATTATTTTTCAGCAAAAAGAGCATTAAAAAGCATTTTTGGGAATAGTTTTGAAACATTTCGGAGGGGGTTTGAATGCTAAAAACTCACCCCTTAAATACGGCCCTGAAACCTATGTACCTATGCCTAGGTACTTCCAAAGTTTTAACGGAGAGAAATATATCAGGTTTTAAAATGCATTTTGCGTTCTACTATAACATGTCAAGATGTAATTCAAAAGACACCTTGTTTAATTCAAGTCGTGTCTGATTTTATGAAAGTTAACTGGAAGTCGTTGTGAAATATATAGTTGAATGAAGAAGTTGGTGATTAGTGGAATGTTTGTTTCTAAAGCCAAATTGGTAATTTGGTATGATGTAGAAATTTAGATGGTTGTTTATTCTGTAAAGAATGATTTTCTCGAAGAGTTTCGACAAAGTACTTAGTAGGCTCATAGGCCTGTATTTTTGTGGGAAACTTGGGTGAGCTTTGGGCTTTAATATAGGTGCTATAAGTGCATTTTTCCAGGAGTTGGGGAAATAACCGAGGATGATGCCAGTGTTGGAAATTTGTGTAATGAACATCAGCATGTTGAAGGAGAGATTTTTGAGGATGAAATTATTAATACCATCTTCTCCGGGACTCTTATTCTTTTTTAGTTTTTTTATTTCATCACTAATTTCATTAGTGTTAATTCTAGGAGGTGGGATGGGAATGTAGTAGCTTTCGAAGTAGAATAACTTTCATTCACTTCATCAATGAGGTTATTACAGCAGTGATGACTGCTGTGAGTAAATTGTTGTTCTAGTGAGTCTGCGGTAGCATTAGCTTTTTCTTTTTCAGTGTAAGTCATACCCATGCTACCATGTAGAGGGGGGGATGGTTTGGGATTTTTTATTCAGTCTTTTCGCAGCTTGGAAAAGAGTTGTCAGAGGTTTCAAGAGAGCTAAGGTAGCTGTCCCATTTCTCTTTTTTGTAGTCAATGATCAATTTTTTCACTGTTTTGGTGAGGTGATTATACGTAGTTTTGTGTGGAGATTATCTAGTTTTATTCCACAATTTCCTATACTGATTTTTGAGCTTAATTATGCTGAGAATGTAAGTTGGTAGTTTGATAGGTTTGTTAGTGATAGTCCTAGCTGGGTGGCTGCAATCTTAGCTTCATTTATTTTATCATTAATGAAGTTGATAGCTTCTTCAATGTTGTTGATATTTTGAATATGAGGGAGAGTGAGTGAGATTTTCCAGTGTAGTGGTGAATTTGTTTCAGTTGATGGTACTGATGGTTTTAGGTATAAAGTTGTTTATATGATTTAGGTGAAATTCGACAATTATGGGATTGTGATGAGAGCGTAGCTCATGCAGGGAGTTAATAGTGAAGTAATTCGTGAAATTGGTAATAGCAAAATCAGCTGTTGTACTGGTGTTTTCATCACAGAAGTGAGTGGGGCTGTCAGGAGTAAGGTTTGAAAATTGTTGCTAGCACAAAGTTCAAATTTTTTTTTACCAAAAGTATTTGTTCTTCCAGAACTCCAATTACTGTGTTTAGCATTGAAGTCGCCAATTAATATTGTGATGTTTGGACTTTTTAGTTGATTCTCAATATCATTGTAGTTGTGTGAGGTGGTGTTCAGGTAAATTGAGCAAACATTTAAAGTACAATTGTCACAGGAAATTTCAGCACTGACATTTTCATAAATAGAGTTAATTTTGGGCATTTATGTTTAAGAGCTTCGTGTACAAGAATGGCAGTACCGCTACCAGTATTTGTAAGTGTCTTCACAGTATGTGAAGTAGTCAGGAATGAAGAAGCTGTCATGTGGCTTTAAGTTTGTTTCTTGTTAACACATGATATCAGGCGAGCGGTTATCAATGAATTAAATGAGTTCAGAGATTTTAGTTTTGAATTTGTCCTGGATGCCATTGCAGTTCCAGGACGCAATTTTAAATTTTAAGTGACTACCCATAATGGAAGGAGTTTCTCATTTTTTGTAGCTCTCCTATGAGAGTCATAAGTGTATCATTTAAGGTGTCAAATATGTTATTTTTTATTTTGTTTGTTTCGGCTTTTTGTTGGGTGGTGGTTCTAGGAATTCCTTGTGAAGGCATGTTAGGAACCTTGTTTTTATTAATGTTATTCTTCGTGTTATTAGTTCTACTTGGGTCATTCCATGGATTTTGTGGAGTTTTGTTTTCACTTGTGGTGGGATTTTGATTGAATTTTATTGTACCAATGTTGGTTTTTCGTGGTCTTTCAGGACATTTCGAATAATTTGATGTGTATGGACCACTGCAGAGAAAGCAAGTAGGGGGGCGATTACTATCTCTGTCACATTGGTCAGCTCTGTGGGGGCCAGCACATTTCACACATACAGATGGTCTGTTACATTCATAACTACTGTGATTAAATTGTTGGCAGTTCCAACATTTGGACTCTGTGTTCTTTTTTTTTTAAGGTTCTAGTGAGATTTTCAGATTGTCTAGGTATTGTTATCCATACAGTTTGATGATGGTTGCTATGAGGTAGGTGAATTCAAAATAATGGGAGGGGGTCATGAGTTTCCGCTGTGTAGTCGAGTCAGATGAGCTAGAAGCAGGGTTTAAGCTGAGTTTCAAATTTTTTTTTAGCAAAAAAGCTAAAATTGGAGAAAAGGCTTTAGCAAAAGGATAAAGATTAATAAATAGTGAATCTGTTCACTATCTTTCTAATCTAGTCGTACTTCATCTCCTGTTGAAAGCTAAATTTAAAATTCACCCTTGAAATCTTGATAAAAATAAATTCATAGTAGGTAACATTTTTTTAAAATTCAAAGTGAAAATTTTAGACTTGTAATTTATATTAAAAGAACACAAGTGTCGGCTACCTCATCTAGTGGTCAGCGATGTCTGACCGTGATGCAGTGGCCCCGGGTTCGAGTCCCGGAAGGGGCATGGGCGGACTTTCTCTCTCTCCTGTCATTGTCCTTTCTGTGTGTGAAAGTGTGTTATGAATGGATACCTACCCTATGAGCGGGTCCTTATGGCATGTATGTTGAGCTAAAATCGGTCTTCCACCTAAATGGTGCTCATAAAAAGGAAGCCGTATCTATCCTGCCCTAAATCGAGCAGATTTCATCTACTCTGGCTCGGATATCCGTGTGGTATTAGAAACAACACAAGTTTTTTTTTTTTAATCGTTAATAATGCATTTATAGGAGGGATTTTGTGCCCATTAAGACAATATATTGTTGAATTTAATAGCATTTTCTACACGTTGAATAAAATTTATAATAAGATTAAGTTAGGTATCGTCATGCTTGCTATCTCTCTCAGATCGTGCATTGTTTTTTATACTTATTATAATAAAGCAAAAAAGGCCTTGCTTCATTTTCGCATTTTTCAAAAAATGCGACCACAGCGGAAACCCTGACTAGAAGCCCCCACAGACTAGAAACTTGGCACAAAATTCAAATGTATCCCCGTGAACTGCACCTCAAAGGCCGAATTCTAAATTTTGAATTAGTTATTTTGAAATTAATTAATTAGTCTCATTTTTTGGTGTATTCTGCATAATTGCGTGGGAGGGGGGACTTTCCTCCACCCCCTAACATTATACATGGCTGGAAAGTTTTTTGGAAAAAGAAAAGTATTTGCCATGTTTCTATCCATGAATTAGAACAGGAGATATTAATTACTCAAATTTAGACGCAACTCTAAACGCAAAACTGAAACACTAGGTCCATTTTCTGGACAAACTTCTCTTTCGCCCCTGAAGTTACATAGTGGTTTAAATTTGCGCTTAGAATTAAGCTTTGAAAATTGACTAAATTTGAGTAATCAAAATATGTTACTTACTTAACTTAATGCCTGTTTGATTTATTTGACGAATTGTTTAAACTTTAACAGGACTTTTAGTGGAATTTAAAAGGTTGTGGAGCACATTTGAATTAAAGAACATGATAATTTTACTTTAGAAGGTTGGAGTAAATTTAAATTTATTCAGTTGACTTCTTTCAAATTTATTGCACGGGCATCGCTGTGCGGGTACTGCTAGTGTTGTGCAAACCTTGAATTTATAACGTCTAACACTGCCCAAAGAAATCCACTATGATTTCATATTGCTGGGCCGAAGTTTTAATTTTATTTATATTGGTCATATTGCGCGATGACTTTTCAACTGCACGTAATAAAAACAAAACAAACAACTGATCCTGACGACAGAGGATAGGCAACAAGATGATTGGCTGCGATGAGCAGCGACGAAACATCCGGCTGAGTGCCTAGACGAATAACGCAACTTCCGGGCGGAGTGCCTAGGGAGCTTTCCGCCCGGCTCTCGTCCTCGATACGAAACTCGCTACACCAGCTTTGGTCGAAAAGTTCTCCCCTTTTCCGACCGGCGAAAACGCTTCTCGACCCGCCTTCCGCCCGAGACGAAACTTCGGCCGCTTGGTGTGGCTTCCGCCCCTGAAGTGTTTACTAAGCGAAATCAGAAAATGTTTGGGGACATCCAGGGGGTGGAAATATATTTTGACGACTTGATAATTACAGGAAAGAATGTAGAAGATCATGATAAAGTGTTACGACAAGTATTAGACAGGGCAAAATTGAACAGCATAAAGTTTAATAAAGACAAATTTTCAGTTTAGAGTTCAAGAGGTAAAATATATGGGATTGATCATTTCTCAGGAGGGAATTAAAGCTGATCCAAGTCATATAAAAGCTATCATGAACTTGGGTAAACCAAAAAGTAAAACAGATGTAAGAAGATTATTAGGTATGGTAAATTTTCTGTCAAAATTTTTACCAAATGTGTCTCAAGTGACATCACCATTAAGGGAGATCATAAAACACTGCAATGAATTTCAGTGGAGTTTTGAACAAGAGCAGGCATTTACCAAAATAAAACAGTTACTTAGTACCACTCCAGTATTAAAGGTTTTTAGTAGTTCTAAAGATATTGTCTTGCAATGTGATAGCTCTAAAGACGGGTTGGGGGCATGTATAATACAGGAAGGTCATCCTGTATCTTTTGCTTCTCGTAGTCTGACAGAAGCAGAAAAAAATTATGCCCAGATTGAAAAAGAGATGCTTGCGATAGTGTTTGCATTTGAAAAGTACCATAATCTGGTTTATGGACGTAAGGTTACTGTTCAGAGTGATCACAAACCGTTAACAGTGATAGTTACAAAGCCACTAAATAAAATTTCTTCTCGATTGCAGAGAATGGTTTTAAAGCTTATTAAATATGATTACACAATCCACTATGTACCAGGGAGTCAAATGTATATTGCAGATACGTTATCAAGGGCATTTGTTACGGACAGAGTTCAGGACGACCCTGATATGTTAAATATGGTTCATATGGTCTCTAAACATCTCCCAGTTAGTGAAACTAGATTAAAGCAAATTCAAAAGGCTATTCAAAGTGATGAGGAACTAAGATGGGTGTTCAAGTACTCTAAAGAGGGATGGCCGCATAAGAATAAGTTGTCAGGCAACCTAAAAAAATATTACAACTTACAAGCTGACCTATATATAGTCGATAATCTTCTATTTCTAAATGACAAATTAGTCATTCCGCGTCTATTAAGAAGGGAAATGCTAATACTCATTCATGAGGCACACTTAGGAATAGAGAAATGTAAAAATAGAGCAAGGGAGATCATGTACTGGCCAGGGATGAGTAGGGACATTGAGAAACTGATAGAAAGCTGTCAGATTTGTGAAACCTTTAAAAGAAACCAAACTAAAGAAACATTAATACCCCACAGTGTTCCTAATAGACCCTTTCAAAAAATTGGAATTGATTTAATGCTTTGTAAAAATGTGAATTACTTAGTTGTGGTAGACTACTATTCCAAATGGATTGAATTTGAGAAAGTAACTTTTAAATCAATGGGTGAAATTAATGATAAATTAGAGAAGCTAATAGCTAGGTTCGGAGTGCCCGAAACGATCATTAGTGATAACGTGCCATTCAATAGTGCTGAATATAAACAGTTTGCAAAGTATTGGGACATTGATGTGATTTTTACCAGTCCGTACCACTCACAAAGTAATGGATTAGTAGAGAAAGCGGTAGGAATAGTTAAATCAATAATAAAAAAATCAGTTGAGGAAAATAAAAGCCCTATGGTGGGCATGTTGGAGTATCGCAACACACCTATCTCGGGGTTAGGGTTATCTCCAGCACAATTAATGTTTAACAGAAGACTCAGAACAAAGTTGCCAATTTGCTCGAAGCTGTTAAAGCCCCAGGTGTTAAAAGGTGTTGTAAAACAACTAGAACATCGACAAAAACAGCAGAAGTTCTACTACGACAGGCAGGCAAGGGACTTAAGGGAGTTGAAACCTGGGGATGAGGTGTCCATACTGAACAGGAAACTACAAATATGGGAGCCAGCCATGGTGGTTCACCGAGGAAGAAACCCCAGATCTTATGTTGTCAAAACCGCTACTAATCAACTATTTATCAGAAATAGAAAGTTTATCAGGAAGTCAAGAGTCAAACCAAACAACGTTGTTCATACTGATTTTGATCTTGAGTTACCCCCTAAAGTAGAATGTAGAGAGAGAAATTCTACAACACCCAGCCCTATTGTGAATGCTGACCCGAGAACCAGGTCAGGAAGGCTAACTAGGCCTCCAGCTTATTTAGATGATTATGTTTCTTGAGAATCATTGAGCTAATGAGAGGGGTGTAACATATGTATATATATGTGTAAATTATTGTAAATATGTGTATAGCATTGTATATATTATTTTTATATTAATCGTTATCGAAGTTAGAAGTTCCCAACATAGGTTTGGCAACATCCCGAGAGAACATGGCCGAGATGGAGCCGGCAGGCAGAATGTGGCATTGAGAGCACGTGTATCTCTATAATATGAATAAACTTAATAATTAACATAATTGTGTATTAATGTATGCCATCGAACATAACAGAGAACACTACGGTTTGCCATTCTGCTATCCACGTCGCTCTGGTCCGGCACCATTCCAAACGTTGGAGTCTGTGCTGTGAGGTCAATGGCAGTCTTCTTAGCGGGCGCCGTGATTGCAGGCCACGTGCAACCAGTCGACGGGAAATGGTTCTGGTCGACACAGGAACATCCAGGGTACCTTGCACGTGCTGCAGAATCGACGTACAAAGTGACTTGCGGGTCCGCCACAGCTTGTCGGTGAATCCGTCGATCCAAGCGGTCTGACGTCACTCTGGCTGCACCTGCACCCCTCAATGTGGCTACATTTCCTCTTTCCAACCATCTCCGACACAGCCGATGCACAGTGCTTGCATCCATGTGGGTATCAGCTGCAATTTGACGTATGGACCAACCTCCCCTTTTCTGTCCGATCACCATACCCCTTGTAAAGTCGTCTATATGCTGGAAGTGTCTTCGTTGAGGACGGCGTGGCATTTCCTCCTATCGCACGTATCCTTCGAGACAAAAACCAAATTTCTCCGATAATTAGTCTGGCCGAAAAACCAACATGAACATAGCCCACTTTTCAACTTAATTCTCTTATATCTTACTTCACGTGCGTCGGAGAGCTGCGCATTTCATATCATTTGCATAACTCAGTGACGTGCGGCTACGGTAAAATTTGCATGAATTTCTGACCACTCCTTCTTGGTGTTGCATTTTCAATGTCGAGCAGTGTATTTGAATTGTTACCTTGCTCACTCCAAGCACTTTTTTTGACACAAGGCAACTACTAAGAAATTTACACGTAAAAGGAAGTAGTGTGGGGCCCATACCAGATTTTTTAGAAATAAATTATAGCCTATCCTGATTCCTGTTAATGTAGCTCTATCTACGGTGAAAAAATGCTTAAAATCGGTCCAGTAGTTTTGATTACCTTACATACAAAAGTACTCATTTATGTATATAGATTAATAGTTATGAAGATATTCACGACCAGTGAATGAACACCTCGTATTTTTCCTAAAAAATAAGGTTTTGAAGCATTTTTCTTACTCCTTTTTACACATTTACCGAAAGAAACTGACTAGAAAATGCTGCATTTGTTCCCTGGTAGGGGTGTTCCTTCACACCCCTTAGCGGTTTGGAGCATTGAAAATGTATTATATTCTTTTAACCGATATTCTAATAAGCGGGCTCGGCAGTACATGCTTTTGTTTCTCATATCACACAACAGTGCTTTAATTTTCTTTTATTATACAAGAATGTGAAATTTAATTCATTTCAATGTTTTATGGTACCTTCATTTTTTTAAAGATTTAATTTGATTTTTACTTCCTTTTACGTAGTAAAGGAAGTCTTGTGATCGCGAAAAAAAAAATCTGGTATGGGCCCCACACTACTTCCTTTTACGTGTCAATTTCTTAGTAGTTGCCTTAAGTGTCAAAAAAAGTGCTTGGAGTGAGCAAGGTAACAATTCAAATATTTACTCCCCTAATCTGCCACGAGACAATGCAAAAAATATTTAACAATGGTTAATTTTCTAAATATTGCTGATTTTAATATCATTCAGTGAATTTTTCGCAAAATATCGCCAATAGCGCCAAGTTGAACCCAAATTAAAAAAAAAAAAAATCGCCAAGTTGGCGTCAAACACTTGGCGACCAAAAGCTTGGCGACATATCGCCAAGTGGTCGCGCCAATTCATATCACTTGAGTCTGCATTGAAATTAACACTGATTTACCTCAAAAAAGAGGTAAAACACCCCCTTGGGAACATTCAAATGCAACCACAAGGGGAGGTGCACAACTAGACCATACTCAGAGCCTACATACCAAGCTAGAAGTTTCTACGGTATATAGTTTTTGAGTTATGCGAGCCACATCCGCACATACGTACATACAGACGTCACGAGAAAACTCGTCGTAATTAACTCGGGGGTGGTTGAAAAGAATTTTTCGGCTGCTTATATGTTGGTAGGTACATATGCACGTGCTGACAGGTCGAAAAAACTACTGAACATTCATTCGGGGGTGAGCAAAATCAAAATTTAGACTCAAATTTGAGTGATTTTTTTTTTTCGCGATCACAATACTTCCTTTACTACGTAAAAGGAAGTAAAATCACTCAACTTTGAGTCTAAATTTTGATTTTGCTCACCCCCGAATGAATGTTCAGTAGTTTTTTCGACCTGTCAGCACGTGCATATGTACCTACCAACATATAAGCAGCCGAAAAATCCTTTTCAACCACCCCCGAGTTGATTACGACGAGTTTTCTCGTGACGTCTGTATGTACGTATGTGCGGATGTATGTGCGTATGTGTGTCGCATAACTCAAAAACCATATGCCGTAGAAGCTTTTAGCTCGGTATGTAGGCTCTGAGGATTGTCTAGTTGTGCACCTCCCCTTGTGGTTGCATTCGAATGTTCCCAAGGGGGTGTTTTACCCCTTTTTTTGAGGTAAATCAGTGTTAATTTCAATGCAGACTTAAGTGATATGAATTGGCGCGACCACTTGGCGATATGTCGCCAAGATTTTGGTCGCCAAGTTGGCGACAAATTTGGCGAAAAAATTATTTTTTGAATTTGGGTTCAACTTGGCGCTATTGGCGATATTTTGCGAAAAATTCACTGAATCCTATACTATAATACGAGAGATGTTTGTAAAGTCGAAAATCGCTCCAGAATTAATAAACTCCGGTAAACTTGGGGGTCTGGGGTTTTTGGCCACGGGGAATCGATTGGCGTCGGTTTTGAAGCGCTACGGTCGAACAGTTCGGAGTTACAGATAGGATTCATGAAAAGTTTGAGAAGATTTCTTACTACGCCATTTTCTTTATGATTACTCTTATTGTTATACTGTTTCATAGCAACCACGTTTTAACAATGGATTTCATATTTAATCACATCAGCGTAAATTTATGTTTTTATGGTATTTGGCAAATAATTTTTGGCAACATGTTAGAATTGTTATTGTTTTTGAAATTTAAAAGAGATCGATCAAAATAAAGTTAGAATTGGGTGTGGACAGCGGTACAGCTGCTATATAGACAGGCCGACGCATCAAGCTTAAGTTTCACCACTTTGGATCCAACTTATTAACTTTCACTTTCATTTTTCATTGTTGAGGAATTGGGGTTACCAGAGCAAAGTTTCGGGACATTGCCAGGCTTTGTTCATTGACGTAAAAAGTTACCAAAAAGCGATAACTTGCCAGAAAAGACAATCCTTACACACGCGCTGGATCCTAAGTGGTAATCTTGATGCGTCGGCTCGTTTATATAGGGGCCTGAGACCGCGGTTATCCAATCGGTTAGTCGTCGGATTCGTAACCGGAGGGTCTCGGGTCGATCATTTAGCCGCCGATCAAAGACCCACCGTCTTCATTAATGGTTGCTGGGGAACGTTAAAAATGTTCGTGGTCACAAAATCCTCCAAGTGAAACGAAACCTCTGGGGTGTGCTGTTCCAAGGGTTTACTCGGCCCTTGGGCCTGGTTAAAAATGAACAGAGCGCTCTTCAGGGCCCCATCCCGGTTAAAAAGCGAGTTGTGGTATGTACGGGGGGGGGGGGGGACCTGGAGTGTGAAGTGAAGTGAAAGTCAAAACCAACTGGAACTAAATGCGTACTGGAGGACAGAGACTCTGCATCCATTCTCATCAATCCTCCCGCGCCTTCGGCGCCAAATGAAATGAAATTAGATGTGATTTTACGGTGAGCATGGATTAAATAGGGTTGTGTTTTTAAAAATAAATTACGGCTGTTTTGAATGCGTAATTGCAACCTAAGGCTCAAAAATGCTTTTCAAGTTTATCTAAATAAGTACTTCGCACTTTAGAAAAAACACGAGTTTACAAACCTCTTTTTTTTTAACCGAGCGAGCTCGGTCCCCTGGTACACGTTATGGGTAATGCGAGGAATGGTTGCCAAGTCGAAAATCGCCCCAGAATTAATTAACTCCGGTAAACTTGGGGGTCTGGGTTTTTGGCCACGAGGAATCACGAGGTTTGGTTTTTCTAAATAAATTTGTCCAAAATATTGAACTTCAACACACTTCAATCTTTACACTGCTCACTTTGTACCATTTCTTTAATTGTATAGTTTTTTTTATTACCAATTACATTTTATTTCCTGTGACTTTTCAAACTCTAACTTTGTTTAGAATAGTTCCCCTTCCAAACTCTAACTTTGTTTAGAATAGTTTACAATGGTGCACTTTAACCGGTTAACTTTTCACCAATGGTTTCACAAATTTTTTTATGGCATGTATTGTTTTGATAAATTACAATTGAAAATTTAAATCTTCGAGTTAGCTTCGATACCTGTTTTCCTCGAGCGGAGCTCGGTCACCCGCTGGTGATATTAAAATCAGCAATATTTAGAAAATTAACCATTATAAAACATTTTTTGCATTGTTTCGTGGCAGATTGGGGAGTAAATATTTGAATTGTTACCTTGCTCACTCCAAGCACTTTTTTTAACACTTAAGGCAACTACTAAGAAATTTACACGTAAAAGGAAGTAGTGTGGGGTCCATACCAGATTTTTTCGTTTTAATCCACCATAAAACCTGATGCAGAACCATAAAAGCTCTCCCAACTTTTTTTTTAAATACTGCGCATATCATCTGAAGTATTTTTACTGTCATGTGGCAAATGCTACCATTTTTTCCGACGCTATTAATTTTTGAAACTGAAATTTTGCTTTAGTGTCCATTCACTGGTCTGTCTACCCTACATTAAATGAGATTCTTCTGCAAAATTTATTCAAGCAACTGCCGAAGGTTTCTTTTTGCTTGAGAAGGTGAAAGCTTTGAACAGTGAATTGTGTAAGACGAACAACAAGTTGTTCTTCTGAAAAAATAACGAATTCTGTAAATAACGTTTCTTAACCAGCGTAGTGCTAAGGCAGAGAAAACAACATGTCTCTTCTACTAAGGCCCCTATATAGCGGCTCTATCTTCTACACTGCATAGTTCAAAATTTGAGCCCGTAGCCCAACGCTGAGAAAACGCAAATATTGTGTGCGGTCTTTGAAATATTTTGCGGTGCATATTACTGGTGATATAATAGCTCAAAATGTTACCTAAATCTACATATTGTTGCACGAAAGAGCATTATTTCTTTCTGAAAATATGATTCCGATAATTCATGCAACGTTAATCTGAAATTCTAGAGCAATGTACTATGCAATTTTTATTCGTTATGGGACTTGATAATAACACCAAAAACTTCTTTTCCAATTGAGCTTCGAAAGAATACACACTTTCTAAATCAGGCGACAAATTACCAGAGCCGAAATTAGATACGTCAGAACGGGATGAGAACGACGAATTATATAATTTTAGAAAAATTGAAAGAATATAGTTTTTTTTAAATTCAGAATGTTTTGGTTTTTGAAATATTTTCCAATGCGGAAGAAGAAACGTCAGTTTCTCCCCTCTGGATACGCACATGATGGTATGAAATACTTAAAAAGCGTCTGGCACTCAATAAATACGGATTTCGTTTAAAGCAGTGCAGAGTGGCAAAGTAAAGGTTAGGGTCGGCGTTTATTTTGTTTAGTTATTCAAGAAAAACCTGAATTTGAAAAAAAACTTTTGCTGCTTTAAATAACCAAGAAACGTGCCCTGTGCCCTCAACACCTGATAAAATCTCGCCATGATCTTGATGTTTGAAACTATGGCGATTGAATTGCTTACCGGTGACAGTAATAACCCGTTTTGAAAGTTTAAAAAACGTAAGTAGTATTAAAATAGGAAGAAATGCTTTTCGTTTGCGTAATGTTCCTGGCACAAAATTTAGTTTGTAAATTTAGCTCAAAATTACTCGCAACTAATTTAGACTACAAAATCCATCCAGTAGTCATAAGCATCATAAATGCTTATGTTACAGTAGTATTTATGCAAAAAGTCATATAAATTAGTACGTAGTGCCACCACTATTGTCACTGGTGATCGAAATGTGCGATTTCTTTTTCCTTTTTTTCTTTCCCGTTTTTCTGTTCAGAAAAATGGGCTGTTCAGTTCCGTTTGCGCGGAAGTTCTTTTTTCATTCAACCCCTCACAAAAACATCGAAATTTTGCATTCATCTCAAAAACCTCTTCCAGCCTCAAACTGCTTGAAAAAAAAAGTTTAAAATTATTTTATTTTTCAGGCAATTAAAATCCGATTTTCTGTCCCATTTGCCCTTCCGTCCGAGACCACTTTCAAGTCTGCGCTCTATTTCACCTTTACTCCTTCGTCGCGAACAAGTGAAAGCTGCATGCACGTTGCACGCTGCGTGAACCTGCGCCGTTTCGTCACGCATCTTGGAATCTCTCCTGCTGTTTTCTTTTGGAAAAGCTCTTGTATCGTCGTCAATTACGGTGTGATTACCATCGCTGCTAATTTCTTCCTCTCGCCAGGAGAGTTCCTTCCGCTTTTGCAGCAATTTATTCACAGAAGTTGATCGCCAAATGGGTCCAGTTAATTGTGGGGGAATAAAAGTAGTTGGAACTTGCTGATTTATTGACGTCTGGTTGACTGAAATCTGTTAATTTATCATTGAATCTATCAAGGCCCTAAAGTTAGGGGAAGATGCGTCTCATTTCTGCCCCCAAACCCCATTTTGGAGGGGGTCTAAAAATTCTGAACAAATTGAAGCATAACTCTCTGGCAACTACTGTTCCAAAAAGTAGCATTGCAATATTCAGATTAAAGTGTTCCCCCCCCCCCCCACACACATATATCGAAACATAACGTACGTACATAACGTTTATTTGTACAAGATTTCTCAACGAGTTAATGTCTGAATCAGTTTAAACACTTCTCAAATTTTACTTTAAACTAAAAAAGTTTAAAGTAAAATATTCTTAAAAAGAATACGTTGTAAAAGTACGTTGCATAGATGTGTCAATCCCATCAGTGAATCTATAAAGCACAACCCTCAAGCATTAGATCCCTCTAAAGCTTTCCTATCAGGCTTTTAAAGTCGTAACAAAATATAATATGCTGCCAAATTCGTTCGTAAATATTCGTTGAGGTTAAGATTGGTACTTTGGTAAATGCAATTTAATTTTGGATCGTGCGCATAGTCAAACCACTGTTATGCACGCTTCACTACAAAGCAGTTATCTTATTTGATG